>CAUYON010203570.1:0-26512 GCA_963573935.1 Arctocebus calabarensis | reverse complement strand
CATTACAGCTCACAGCAACCTCCAATTCTGGGCTCAAGCAATCCTCCTATCTCAGACTCCTGAGCAGCTGGGACTACAGGTGCCTAGCAGATTTTTCTACTTTTATTTATTTTTATTTTTATTTTTTTTGAGATAGCTCCTCAAGCTGTCACCCTGGGTAGAGTGCTGTGGCATCACAGCTCACAGCAACCTACAATTCCTGGGCTCAAGTGAGTCTCCTGTCTCCGCCTCCCAAGTAGCTGGGACTACAGGTGCCCTCCACAACACCTGGCTATTTTTTGGTTTCAGCTGTCATTGTTGTTTGTTGGCCCGGGCTGGATTTGAACCCACCAGCTCAGGTGTGCGTGGCTGGCGCCTTAGCCTGTTGAGCCACAGGTGCTAGAACCCGGAAAGCTATTTTTATTTCACATTAACCAGGGGAAAAAGGACACTTCTAGATTTAAATTGGCATTTGGTAGGAGAGTAATATAAACATTATAACAGTTTTTCTTTTTGTAGAGACAGAGTCTCACTTTATCACCCTTGGTAGAGTGCTGTGGCATCACACAGCTCCCAGCAACCTACAACTCCTGGGCTTAGGCGATTCTCTTGCCTCAGCCTCCCGAGTAGCTGGGACCAGGCACTCGCCACCACACCGGCTATTTTTCTGTTTTGCAGTTCGGCGAGGCCGGGTTTGAACCTGCCACCTTCGGTATATGGGGCCGGTGCCCTAATTGCTGAGCCACAGGCACCACTCCCTTATAACAGTTTTATTGAGGTATAATTTATATACCATAAAATGTTGTTATTTTAAGTGCACAATTCAATGACTTTTAATACATTTACAGAGTTGTACAACTACCAACAACTAACTTTAGAACATTTCTGTCATCACAAAGAGAACCCCCCTATTCATTTATTCCCACCTCCACCCCCCCAGGCAACCAGTAATCTGCTTTCTATCTATGAATTTGCTTTTCCTGGATATTTCATTTAAAGCAAATTATACAATATACTGTCTTTTGCAGCTGGTTTCTTGTATTATTACTTACTAGCACTGGATTTTTGTCCTCAAAGCACAAGAGATATAAGGAGATGATTTCCATTTCTGTTCTTTTTTAGGTTTCAGTTACTGTTCAGACTAACTGAAAAGAGACAATTGTGTAGTAATATAAGGTTTTACCTAAAACATCATATAAAAATTAGCTGGATATTCAAAACAGTTTTGGTTTTTGCTTTATCTTTTTGAAATTATTTTCTTATTTCTCCAGTTAATTTTGTGTGAGAACATAATATAATTCATCTCTGAGGAAAATAATAGTTACTTTGCTGTTAGAAAAAATTCAAGACGTTCATGTCTTATTATTGGAGGGTGTTTATTAATTTTCCATTGATTAGTTTTAACCCTTCTGGCACTTGCCTTATAATGGAAAACATTTTAAGGTTCTGAAAGTATTTTTATTCATTTATCTGACTTTATCATTTTTCCAGAGTGATTTGCTGAAGTGAGGCAGAAAGAAAGTGAGATCTATCAGAAGAAAAGATGCTGGCTCGGTGCCTGTGGCTCAACGGGCTAAGGCGCCAGCCACATACACCTGAGCTTGCGGGTTCGAGTCCAGCCTGGACCCACCAAACAACAATGGTGGCTGCAACCAAAAAAATGGGCGTTGTGGTGGGCACCTGTGGTCCCAGCTACTTGGGAGGCAGAGACAGGAGACTCGCTTGAGTCCAGGAATTGGAGGTTACTGTGAGGTGTGATGCCATAGCACTCTATCCAGGGTGACAGCTTGAGGCTCTGTCTCAAAAAAAAAAAAAAAAAAAAAGAAAAAAAGATGCTTAGAGAACAACAAAAAAGAAAATAGTAACTGTTTTCTGCTCTAGACTTCCAATTTCTTTTGATTACTGTCTTATTCACCTTAAAATGCCTAAATTATTTTTTTACCAGCAGAAAATTTAAGTATTCTTGTTAGCATTTGAAAAATTATTTTTCCCATTGAAGAGATTCTTTATAATGCTTTCACTAAAATCATTTCTTTTTCATTCCTTTTTCTTGAATTGTTTTTTAAGTATGAAAGGCATGGCTGACATCTTAGCAAAAGAAATGTTCTAAATATGTATTATTGGCTTCTGTGGGAAAAATATATTTGTTTTTATTCAGTCATATATTTTCATTTCTTATGGGGGCCTAGGGTATTTCAACTATTGTGTTAGCTGGTAATTATTTATAATCTGTTCTTTTTTTCTCTTTTGTTTGGGAAATTAATGGCTGTTGGTGATTATCTTTCTTTGTTCTATGGAAAGTGTTCAGTAAGGGTATTAACTGACCCTTTAGTCATTTCTTTATTCCTAAAATAACCATATTATTCATTTTTCCTGTAACTGCTGGAAAGGTCAGTGAGCATTTGCTACTTTCTAGCTTCTGTGGCTTTGGACACCCTACACTATAAATTTTGAATCTATTGTTTCTATGATCACTAGAATAAGAAATCTATTGCATTAAAAGTAAGTTATTATATAAAAGAACTTGAACTTTGGACTTTAAAGTCAATTTGAATGCTTACTACCTTTTCTGGCTGTGTAATGATGGAAAAATGTCCCGGGCTCAATTTCTTCATCTCCAAGGTAAGGCTAATACCGTCTCTCCTACGGTGCTGATAGGAACCAAAATAATGTACTTAAAAAACCAACATATAATTTTGGATATAGTAAGTGTCCCACAAATATTTATTTGATTAATTTTTGGTAGAATACCTTTTTTTTTCCTGGTGCATTTTATCTTCTTCTTGATATCTTATTTTATATCGCTTTCAAATTTATATTGTTCTATATAAACTTGGAGATGTATTTCAGTCTCACTGTAATTATTATTATTATTATTATTTTTGGAGACAGAGCCTCAAGCTGTCACCCTGGATAGAGCGCTGTGGCATCACAGCTCACAGCAACATCCAATTCCTGGGCTCAAGTGAGTCTTCTGCCTCTGCCTCCTAAGTAGCTGGGACTACAGCCGCCTGCCACAATGCCTGACCATTTTTTTTGGTTGCAGTCATCATTGTTGTTTGGCGGCCCGGGCTGGATTTGAACCGCTAGCTCAGGTGTACATGGCTGGCGCCTTAGCCTGTTGAGCAACAGGTGCCGAGCCTCATTGCAATTATTTTATTTTATTTTATTTTTTGCAGTTTTTGGCCAGGGCTGGATTTGAACCCACCACCTCCGGCATATGGGGCCAGTGCCCTACTCCTTTGAGCCACAGGCACTGCCCTGTAATTATTGACTAACACGATGGTGATAATCAGGAGCTGTACCCATTATTAGTTGGATAGATGGAAGAGAATAGTTTCTCTTCCATTGATGTATGTTTGAAAGTAAACAAAAATCATCTAGAAGCCTTAATCAATATTTACTTCTAGAACTTGAACCTCAGGACCAATTTAGTGTCTCTTTTGACCACTTAATTTAACAGCCAATGTTTCTGAAGGAAGTGGTGAGGATTCAAAAGGTTTTTGTCCACCTTCCCTATATTTTAAGGGTCTGTCTTCTCATTTTACTTCCTCATAACAATATCTTTCCACAACAGGTTCCTCAGTATCTTTGCATATGAACAGTGTAGTTCGTTGTCTGATTTCAGGAGTCCGTTCAATGTAGTGTCTCACTGGGTCACTATGACCATGAAGGTAATTTTACAAATGCAGCTTCCAGCCACTTCCCTGGCAATGATTCTTTGAAAAGGAATTTTTTTCTCTCTGAATTCATTTTCTTCACATAGATTTTGGTGCCCAGAGCTTTTGCAGATTCAGCTAAAGATTGCTAAGAGAAGAGACTGGAAAAACAGAAATCAAAAGGAATCTCTACTACAATGGCAGTTCCAGACAGGCTGAGAAATCAGAAATAGATGGCACCCTTCCTTCCCATTCTTCTTTGAACCACCCCTATAGGGAAGAGAGGAAGTACTGACAAAGGCAGAGGAGGCGTGATGGATTCACTCAAGGCAGTCTTTGGGCGGTAAAGACTCTTCAGGTGCTCATACTTGGACACCTAATCAGATATTCAAAAGCTTAAGTTTTCCATAAGTATAAACTGAATTTCTAGGGCTAGCAAGCCCTATTGTGTGAAATCACCTTCTCTGTATCAAGACCAGAGCTATCTCCATCTGGTGAGGGCAGCAGTGCTGATTTAACTTCCAAGATTTTTGGGTGCTTACTTGAACAGCAGGTTAAGGTCACGACTAAGCATTCAAGGTCATGAATCAGGGTTAGACTTGGAGTAGGGGATGAGCTAGGGATAGGTTTGGATGGGCCTGGACTGGGAGAGTTGGGAGAGATAAAGCATTAACTTGCTTTTATGAGTAATGATAGTGAGTAGGTCTTTTCCATAAGACATTTGAAGAACTGAAAATGAATCTTCCAAAGAGGGAGGTAAAAATATTAGAAAATTGCAAGACAAAAATACCATCATACTATGTATTAAATTGTTGCCTTTTATATACTAAGCCAAGTAAATGAAAAACTTCAAATAAGTATTAATTTTAGTTAAAACATTCCATACCTCAGCTGTGTATGTCAAAGGAAAATATTGCAGTTATGGGCATTAACCAATTAGGTCAGATTTGACAAGATATTTTAAACTCTCACAAGGTTCAAAGTAAAAATATCAGGATAAATGGGGCAGGTATAAGTGAAAGTAAATTGAAATTATTTTTCTCCTTATCTTCCAAAGGGTATTTTCATCCTGCTGACTCTGTGTTGTTCAAGAGAACAAGGTCACGTGGCAACGGCCAACATGCTGGGAGGTGCTTCCTTCTGGAGTTAGTACCTGTATTAAGTTCAGAACTCCGGCCTCTAGTCCTTTCCGGGATTTTCCTTGCAGGTTGGGGAACACATTTGGGTTGATTGCTTTTACTTTTCTGCTTCCTCATCCAAAAAGTGAGGGCATAGGACCAAGCCAGTGATCCCAGCTCTGGCTGTGCTGCAGTAGTTTCTGTGGACTCCAAAATATTCTGTTGCCCAAACCCCATACTGGGAGGTTCTCGTTGGGAAGTTCTGGGGAGGAATCTTTTGTATGTCTTGTCTAAATAATTTCTTCTCCCTTTAAAAAATGGAAGTGCATTTGGATGCCTGGGAGGAAGAAATGAGGGCTGCCTGTGAAGATTTCCTGAATTTTTTGCAAGCGTTCATTCACCAGTGAGAATGAGATTAGTTTTCTTTCCTGACCTGGTACTGTTATCAATTCAAAGCTGGTCACTTTGTCCAGCTCAGTGACCAGGTCAACATTACCATTTGGTGACATGATAATCCTGGCACTAAGTCTTTGATTTATGCTTGTTTGTATGAATAAAACAAGTGCCCTTTGCTTACAAATAAAGGAGAAGTTTTCTATTAATATAAATTGGTTTAGAGCTGTGAAGGGAGGGCTGCTATTGCTAATGTCAAGATATGAATTCTCGGCTCTCTTTCAATGCTCTCATGGTGGTACTGATTAGAAATGGAATTCTGGCTCGGGTTTGGGATCTGGGCCAAGACAATATGTGTTTTTCCTTCATCCTCCTTTCCAGCACTCATTTGTTAAAAACCCACTTGCATTGAGTAAATGTGTTCAGTTGGTGGCAGCAAAGTTCTGCTACAGAAAATCTTGCGAGGCCCTGGATTTACGTATTTTGAAGAGAGCTGGGGGAAGAAAGCAACATGCATAATAACATCCATGTTTTCTGTTAACCTGCAGAGCTATAAATTTATTGCATGTGCTCAGAAAAAAGAAAAATGTGTAAAAAGATTTCTTGCAGTCTCTGTCCAAATATAATCCCCTAAATGTGTTTTTTGTTTCCAAATCCAGAGGTAGTGTATGAATCAGCTTCCAATGGAGCATTGAGACAGGTTGAGATCCAAAAAGGTGAGCATCCAAAGATTTACTGTTGGTTGTCATGTAAATTTATTAAAATGGGAGCTTTGATCTTGAAAAACATCCAGACAAGATTAATGACTTAGCATCTGGGGAAATCAAGTATTTGATGCAATAAATGGATAAGAAAGGCTTTACAATTTCATATTGGCAAAGATAGAAAATTCAGTATTTAAAAAGCTATTTTAGAATTTTAGTTTAATGGGAACTGTGTTAAGTGCCAAAGAACATCAGGTGGTATCTGACTAATATCTAGACTAGAAGGGTTTGTAAGCAATAAACAGATGGAAAATAAATGGACAAAAATGAAATGATAATTGGAAAGTGAGCACTGTGGCTGGATAAAGACATTTTATGGTATGTACCCACAGATTTTCGCCTATGCTTGGTGGCAAATTAATCATTTTGTCTGTAACATTGGGTGTTAATTCAAGGGCAAATGGATAATTGAACCCTAAGCTGGCCCACTGATTGCTTTGCAGTTTTGTAAGTAAGTTTATCTAAGTGTTTATCATCTAAAATGATTCATGCTCTTAGAGACTCTATCGCCAATACTGACACAACTATTGTGAGGTGTGGGGGAGGAGGAGAAGGGGTACGTAAGTGGAGGAAATAGAGGCTCAGGGAGGGCTTCGTGCAAAATTTGTATGTCATTAGAACTCACCTCCTAATGAGAGAGCATCATCTAGAAAAATGTTTTAAATGTGAAAATATTCAAAGTTGATAATTTAAGTAGAGAATATAAATGGCCTGATATGATGCTTTTATTATAATGTTAAGGATCAGAGCATTGAATGATTACTGATATTTCTAAATTCATGTTTAGATTATAATCTTTTCAAATCTCTGTACTATTTTGATGACATAAATTTTTTTGGAAATATTTTTGCATTTTCTATTAAAATAATTTTTTATTTAGCCTGCTAATTATCTTATAGAAAAGTTGATTAAAAGCTTACAAATATTAGATGGTTATTTCTTAACTTCAAAATACTTGAGTTCTGAAATAGCAATTTATAAATTATCCAGCATGAGCTTAAGTCAAATAGACACCATCAAAGTTGAACATTCTAGGTTAGAAATTTCAAAGTAGTCTGGAATGTAACCATGTAAATCTCATTTAAAGTAATGTGATTTTCCAAACTTAAAATGTGATACCATGAACACAATTTTAAAAATATGCTCTAAAAATTACTCTTGCTGTCCCTGTCATCATTTTGTCAGATCAAAATTTGTTTCTTCTTGATCTTTCAATTTTGAAAATATAAGCAAGGCAACAGGATATTGTGAACATAAACTTTTCACTCATGGGGAATTTGTGGCTGGATATTAGAAAAAATGTTGCAGGAAATTTTGTAAATGAGATGTCTGTTTTTATTATAGCTTATTCTGAAAAGAACATGCTGCATATAATTTCTCATTCAGAAACAGAAGCGAGTTATTTTATATACTTGTTGAAATTGATATGGTAGCTACATACTTTCAGGATGAGCTTTTAGAAATGGACTCTTTCCAAAGTGAACTGTAGCCAAACAGATGCCCTTAAATGTTGGGCATCCTAGCTTAAAATCTGAGGGTAGTTTGGAATGCAGGATTACCAGAAATTCTGGTTTAGGTGATCCTGATAACTGCATTAAGAAAAATGGGTGATTCTGATGGGCTCCAGAATTGAAAACCACTTTTAGAGAAGGTGTCATGTCCAGAGATCATGGTTGAGCATTTGTTGGTTAATTTCTATTCTTCCGTTGAGGACACTGCTGGTGAGTTACTATTATATAATTAAGAAATAATAATATCTGAGAGTGAAGATTGCCGATAGGTAAGAAATTTTTTCCTGCATTTTCTTCCCATAGTCTCTCTCTCTACCTCCTAACCTTCCCTATAACATGGGCTATTTAATTTACCTGTTTTGCTTTGTCTCTTCCTATCTGTACATTTGTGAGCAAACATCTAATAGTGGTTTTAAATGGGTCTACCTGGCTTGAGAGAGCTAGCTGTTAAATTTTCAGAATATTTGTAAACCAGTTGTTAAACAGCCATTATTGAAAATTAAATTGTCTAAATGTACAATTAATTTATATTAAAAGCATTCATACATAAAACTTATTGATTCCTAATTCCTTTATTACTTTTAAATGTTATTTCTGCTCTTAAGGTTATATGCATTAATTATCTAATGAAAGAGACACACTTTGCTTCTCTTCCAAAGTTGGCCCTCACAGACTTCGTGTTGAGAGTGTAAAATCAGCCAGGTGCGAGTCTTTATGCTGTAGCAATCAGAACGGTGCAAATCAGGGCTTGATTTAATGTCTCGTTGATTGTCTAAATTTTAGAAGTGATGGAAAAAAATGTTAAATGCTGTATAAACTTAAAATGTGTCTTGTCTGTGGCTATGATATTATGAATAGCCTAAAAAACATGAAGAAATTGCCCGCTAGTATTTATAAACTATGACTGATATAGCAAGGAAGTCCTTCCCTTTATTGATGAACGAGTAAAGTTCTTCACTTTCATCTTACTCCTTAATGTAAACAAAATTATCAGCCAATGTTTGTGTCATAACTGCACTCATTTCCTAATTACGTGAGTGACTTCTGTGCTGAATTGGGTGGCAATCACGCACATATTCAGTCTGAGTTTGTGAGACTATTGTTGGTGATGGAGTGACAAAAACTGATACATGTCTTGAACATGAACTTGAACATGTCTTGCATGTTCAAGACATTGAAAGTCACACTGATGTTACAGATATATGAAATGTACAACAAAGAATATTGAATTTTTTTATTACTGTGAATTATATGTTGCATATCATACAACATTTTGCTCTCATGTAAGCAAAATTCATAATAATTGCATGCATGCATATACTAATATATATCTTGTGTGTGTACATTGTTTTTACTTAGCGATATGCCTATTAAACATTTGCCAGCTCATCACTGCATGTAGTTCTTGAAGTAGAGCTGGAAGTCATTTAGTCCAAACTTTCTATTAGATCAAAATCTAAAACAGTGAGTGGTGCCTGTGGCTCAAAGGAGCAGGGCGCGGGCCTCATATGCTGGAGGTGGCAGGTTTACACCCAGCCCTGGCCAAAAACCGCAACAACAAAAAAATAAAAATAAAAAATAAAAAAAACAGCTTACCCGGCTAGATTTATGCAAAGGTGGATAGACAGTTGCTAATGTGTGCTTTTCCTTCCAAAATTTTAATTTTCATTGCTCATGTATTAAATTCTACTTTAGAGATTTACTAGATTGTGTTCTGATATTTTGATGTTCTCATTCATGATTTCCAAATGAGACTGTGTGCATTGAGAACACCAATCAAAATACAGTTTTCGGACAACACCTTCCCCCATTTGAACTTGCTAAATCAGAATCGTAGGTAGTGGAGTCCAAAGAACCTGTCTTTTTAATGTTTCCCAGGCTAGGGTCTGGTAACCATGGATTGAATCTTGTGGTAAATAGAAATAGCCTCAGAGGAGCAATATGTAACTCAGCTGCTGCCCTGGTTAGAGGAGATTAACAGACAGCAGAGATCAAGGCCGTGTGGATGCAACCCTTCTCCTCTACCTCCCCCAGGCACCGAGAACTGAGTGGAATGCTGAATCCTGGTAAGAGGCGTGCCAAGCACAGCTAAGGAACTGTAAATGGAAATTCTCTAGACAATCACATTTAACTGTCTGGAAAAATATTAGAATGGAGTCTTTCCTATTCCCTTGGCTTCACTGCTCAGACAGGAGATAGGCTGTGTCTTCAACTGCCGTGTTATGAAAAGCAGGGATTGTTCATTTGCTTTGTGTGGGCCAGCTCTATGGCTTCCCAGCATGCGTGCCCATCTGCCCTGCAATCAAAGCTTTAGTTCTCTGTGAATGGAGTTTGTACAAAACTATTGGCAGAAAGTGAGATGACCATGGTTCTGTATATCTCGTTGGTCATTTCGGGCCTATATTGCTCCTTTTGGAGACAGATACAGGAATTCCAAAGGGCTTACCAGGTGTCCAATCTAAATTGATGAGAACAATTATTCTTTTTCCAACCTGATACATCCAGTTTGCCTGGAAATCAGCAGGTTTTCCCTGTAACCATCCAATTAATGTATAATTACTTTTTACCAAGGAGAAGGTGAAGGCAGTTAAAATTACCAGGTGGGAAATTTATCCAACTTTTACTTTTTAAACATTGGTTTGGAGTTGTAAAGAAGGAATTTGTACCTCTACATCTGCTAAGTAATAGGTAAATGATGTAAACATATATTTCCAATTTATTGATTGACTTAGGCAAGTGCTATGAAATGATTTTAAGGATAGAAACAAAGACAAAATTATGTGTCAGGAGACTACTTTCTTACCACCCAAAGAAAAACTGGACCTATTTGCTGATACATACATTTTACTTTTGAATTTTTAGTTATGTGTTTGTTATAACAGTTATTTTGGCTAATTGTCTTAGCATTTTTTTGTGTGTTTTTATCCTCAATGATTGTTTTTGTTCACAGGCTCTCAAAGAGTAGGGACTATAATTATTCAAGTTATCTTATAAATATGGTGGCCATAGTATTTGGAAATATAGATAATAATTATTTTAATATGTGTCATAATGGGATGTTGATATAATGTTATATACAGGGAGGTCATAAAGTTTGTGTACAATTTAAAATAGTGTTCAATTTGGTATTTTGTTTCCAGACTCAGCAGTCCTCCTTTCAACCTAGAATAGGTCATATGCAGAAGCTAGACCTGACCAAAAGCAAGGAAAATGTGTTTCCCTCTATCCCCAGGCAGCCAACCTTCAGCTGGGGTAAGCAGTGGCCTTCTATAAATGTCCTGGAATCACTTCATTTATGGATTTAATTTAGGCAAATGTAACATAGCAGGGGGAGGGGCAGGAAGAGAAAGTAGAACAGAAAGAAATAAGAGAGGCGATCCTGACATTGTACTTTGTGTCTGTGACCCAGAGTCTGTGTGAGGGGTGGGTGAGCTGCTTCTCTTCCCCAAAGGCTGCCATGCCTCTTAATTTGTGCCCTCAGTTCTTCCAGGCCTCACATGGCATGAGATCTTACTGTGAGAGTGTGATTTCCACATTTAGTGATAATTATTTTTGAGACCGTCTCACTCAGTTATGATGGGTAGAGTGCTGTGGCATCATAGCTCACAGCAACCTCAAATTCTTGGCCTTGAGCAATCCTCTTACCTCAGCCTCCCAAGGACAACTGCACCTGGCTAGTTTTTCTATTTTATTTTTTAGTAGAGATGGGGTCTTGCTCTTGCTTGGTTGGTCTCAAACTCCTGCGCACAAGCAATCTATTTGCTTCAGTCTTCCAGAGTGCTGGGATTACAGGTGTGAGCCACGGCTCCTGTGTTTAATGGTAATTATTTATTAACGCGATTTGTACTATAAACACAAGACTACTCCTTGATTGAGTGTTACTCCACAAACACTAATGTAGTCCGCCCCTGGAAGGAGAACTGTATGATTGATTTATTGAGAGATGGTTTATTAGGTTTCCATATGGGTCTCCTAAGAGACTGTCAAACAAAATTTTGACCATATTTCACATTTTTACCTTAAGAGTTACAAAAACTTAAAAGTCTAAGAGGCACATCCACTGTAAGTTATCTTCCTTTCTATTATATACTATTGCTAGAGACCCTTAAAGTGAAGATAATTCTTAATTACTAGTCTCAGGAATCATAAGTTTAGTAGGATTTCATTGGGAGAATGGCCTTTCTGGTGCTACTGTCAGGAGAACATAGGATTTCTGAGAGAAGCAAATTGTTCTTCCTTGTTGAGCAAAAGCAGAGAAGGAGAAGTTGTATGGAGAATGAAGAGAATTATAGGGCGTGGTCAGGGATTAGGAATGCACAGTGCACAGGATTGAGAAATACACATTGATTTTTTAAATTAAAAAAGATAGAGAAGCAGAAAAAGGAAGAGACAAAGGTGAGGATGGAGTCTGGGTGAGCACATGGGAAGTAGTTGCATGGGGAGAGGCAGAACTATGTTAATAGTCTGAGCCCTGGACGTGGAGCAGTGGGGGTGGGCGGCCCCTTTTAACATACAGCATCTATGGGTAAAGTCTTAGCTAACTCAGTAGAGAGATGATTTGAGACTTTGTATAACAGAAAATAAAGGCAGAACAGAGAGTTGAATTGACCTATTGACTTGCATTCTGGTTGTTAATGTAATTTGGCTACAGAATCGAATGGAAATAAACTCAGATTTGTTTAGGCAACTTATACATATAGATGTTTCTTTCTTTGTGACTAATGTGGAATATCTTATTTACATATCCAACGAATTTTAGTTATATTCTTGCCTGTGTTCTAAAATTTTTAGTGTCCTGTCTTAATTTCTTAGTGTTTGTATTCTTTAGCTATCCTATAACTTTTTTAACTCAAGAGCTCACATTTTATTCCTTTGAGCTCATCTTCTTCCTTTGTTATAAAAGGCATTCATTGTCCTTGAAACTAGATTGAGGATGGCATGAATTCATGGGACAGAAGACAAACCAGCATGGGCAAATTAAAATAAAGGAAGGAGAAGAGGTCAAGTTCATGTTTTGTATTGTAGTTGTTGTGGGTTGCCACCAATTAAGTGACTGTACAATCAGCATCCTTCACTCCCATTTAGATATGTTAAGTGTAACCAGCAAAAAGAATCAAAGTCTCGGAAAGATTTTAAGTTGGAGAGCCATGTAGTTTGATTTACATTTTTAAAAGTTCACTCCTCCCTCTATTTGAAGAATGGAATGGGTGGGAAAACACTATAGGAGCAGGGAACCGGTAGGGCTGCTGAGGTTGCCCATGCTAGAGATGTTGCCGCATAGCTCAGGGTAGTCACGGTGGGGATGGAGACAAGCAAACAGATTGGAGCCTTCTTTGGAGTTAGAACCAGGTTCATAATACCAATGTCAGACCTTTTATTCTATTTAAAAGTTATTTTAATTATTACAAAAGGTACTCTTAATATATTATTAGAAAACTGAGCCCTCAAAATTATTATGAATTCTCACAATACATGTGTAAGCTTTGAAATAAATATTGGAGTGCGGGTAGTGGCAAGGGCACACACTTTAACAGAAAAACCTAATTCTTGCTTTACCACTTATTCACTGAGGTCTTTGCTATTAGTGACCTATTGCTATTCCAGGATACCTCCAAACATGGCACTTTAAATAACCAATGTTTATATTTTCACAGTTTCTGATAGTAATATATTTAGGGTCTACTTAGCTAGGTGGCTGTGTCTTAGGGTCTCTCATGATACTAACTAGGGCTACAGTCATCTAAAGGCTTTACTGGAACTGGAAGACCTGCTTCCAAGCTGTCTCACCCACAGGGCTGCTGGCAGGGGCCTCAGTTCCTAGCGACACATGAAACTTTCCATCGAGCTGTCGTATGGGCTAATTGTTTGCATTCTCCAAAATTCACATGTTGAAGTCTTAACCTTTAAGACTTTAAATTGCACAAAAGTTTATGGACACTCTGTATTTGGAGATGATGGGGCTTGTGAGGAGGTAAAAGAGCTTAAATGAGGTTGTAAGGGGGAACCTAATCTGGTAGGGCTCATGCAATTCTATGAAGAGGAAGAGACATCAGAGCTCTCTTTCTGCCATGTGAAGACACAGTGAGAAGATAGCTGTCCACAAATGAAAAACAAGAAGAACTCTCTCCAGAACTGAATCAGCCAGCACCTTGATCATGGACTTTCCAGTCTCTGGAACTGTGAAAAATCAATTTTTGTCATCTAAAGCCACTCAGTCTATGGTGTTTTGTTACAGCAGCAGAGCTGACTGATACAGACTGCTGGAGTATTCTCACAATGTGGCAGGAAGCACATGACGCAGAATGAGCCAGTGGAGAGAGAGGGAGAGCAAGGAGGAAGTCTCAAGGTCTCTTAAGATCTAATTTCAAAAGTCACAACTGACAGTTCTGCCAAATTTTTAAGTCACTCAATACACCCACACTCAAGGAGAAGAGAATTAGACTCCACTTTTGCCAAGAATTTGTGACCTTACATTAAAACTATCATAAAACCTTTCTGTAAGCTTCTCTTTTCTTTTATGAAATGGAGTAGTAAGGTACACTGAAAAGTAAATTAGTTGAGTGTGTTTTCTTATATGATTGGCTAAGTGGCTGTCAGTAAGTGTTAGTTTGCTTCTTTGATAACTTAGTAATAATCTCAAAAATGAGAGACAAAAACTAGGATAGTGCTGTTTTGGGGGTGGCCTCTATGTATGTCTTTCATGCTTCCTGTGTTCATGATGACAATTTTTGCATTAGGCAAATACCTATTAAACCCAACAATCTAATCAGGTTCATGAATTTAATTGTGACTATGTTATGTTTTCTCTTCAAGCTGAAAATATAAAAACCCCTCTTAAGAACTTTCTGTGCCTATTTCAATGGTATATATTTTTAATTTTCTCTGTATAGGAATTTTAAAGAACAAACATTTAAATTAAAATAATGTATCTCTAATATGAGTAAGTGAATATCAGTGCTATCTAAAAATAGAAAAGAAATTCATAATTAAAAAAGCATTTCCAATTGCAGTCTTATTATTTTAGTATGTTTCCAGCTGTGGGGGACTTTCCATATCTTCAGGCATAATCACATATCAGTATGCACAGAATGACTTTCTTAATGTCCATTAATTCTTATATAAACTCTTTGCATAAATCCGTACCAATCAGGATGTGATTAGAGCCTTATTTTGCTGCAAATCTAATAATATTGAAATGAGATTCAAGAATAAGTTTTGGCTTTTACCAAATTATTTCTTTTTGTTTTTGCTTTTTAAAGAAATCTATTCTCTGAACTACAGGATTTGAATGAAGTGATGATGATGAGTATCTAATGAAGTCAGATGCTGAAATGAGTGGACATTGTACTGATATTTTTTGAGGGGGTCAGTATTTATGGCTTGAAAAAAACCTTTAAAATATTTTAAAACAATGGAATGACTATAAGATTTGAATATCAAATTTTGCAATAATTATTTCATTTTTAGCAAAGAAAAAAATCTGGAGTAGAACAATGTGCATTAAAACTGAGAAGCGGTTTCATTGGTCTGGGCAAGGGATCTCAGGAATAAGATCAGGGATAATCATATAAGGCTGCCGATATTTGGGTTACATTAATTAGGAAATAGATAATAAGTATAAGATATAAATGAATGGAATCCAAAAGAAGAGAGAATTTGGTTTTGGTAAGTGACAAGGTTAAGGGAGATAACATAGTTTTACTTGTAGGGATTATATTGATTCCACCTAGGAGATAGAGCCAACGGCCTTGGTGGCTGAATAATTGTTAATTTTAATCTCCATTTGGGCAGAGGTTCTGCATATTAATTTCTAAGTAGGATATTTTTATGTCTGGTTTCAATTTCAAACGGTGATTTATAGAGAAGTTTTACTTCAATTATTATCCATATAATTAGCTTGATTGTAGAAATCACTTCACTATGCCTATATATATCAAAATACAATGTTTTACACCTTGGTTTTATACAATCAAAAAGTAAAACAAAAAACATGAAAAACTGCTGCCTGTATATCTCCTGTCTAGTCCTGACCTCCTGTTGATTTACATAAGGCTATTCCACAGACTATTCAAATTTCCAAATTTCCAAAAACAAATTCATCCACTTTGACTTTCAAAGGTTTCCTGTCCTCCAAACTTTTAGATCCATGAAGCCAAAGCATCATCCAAACCTCTGAGTACCATGCTTGACTTTTCCCTCAGTTACTTCTCTCTCTGCCCTTCCTCCTTCCCCTCCACATGCAATTAATCCCCGATTCTATTTATTTTACCTTCTAAATGTCTCTCTACTTTGTCATCTTTGCTTATACTCTGCCCACTGATAGGATGAGGCTTTTATTATTTCTCTTAGCTTGTCATCTTGGTTTCTCACATTCCCTGCCTCCAATTTTTCCTCTGTCATCAATCAGAGTGATTTTGTAAAGTGCAGATCTGGTTGGTCACATGACCGTCATGTCTAATGGCTCTTCATGTAGGTCAAAGGCCAGGCTCTATCATGGTTCAGGTCCTGAGTTGCACCCCCACATTCCTACTGAGACTTCCTTCACTCAGTTATACGCACCCTGTTCTCGAGATAGAATGCTATGTTGTACTTCTGTGCTATGGCGCATATAGTTTCTTTACTCTCCAGTTCATAGATTCTTGGCCTGGCAAATTTCTATCCATTTTTCAAGATGTGGCTCAGATTTCTTCATCTGAGAACTTTTCAGATCCCATAAGGTAGAAGTTAGATCTGCCCTCCTCTGAGTTCTAATTGTGCTTTGTGTTTCTACTATAGGATTTATCAAATCATATAAAAATGATTTGTATATTTGTTCCTCCCATAGACTGTGGGTTCTTTGAGAAAATAGACTGTATCTTACTTATCTTTCCAGTGCTCAGCCAGGAACTCCTAAGATAATAGAAAGTTGGCAAATGCTTATTAAATAAATGAGTAAATCAACGTGTCTTATTAGCAACACAAAGAGCAACAGTGCACAGAAAAATGATTCTGCAGAAGCAAGGCATGTTCATCAAAAGCTATTTCTTACGCTTATACTTTTTTTCTTATATCTACTCTTAATAAAAGCATGGACTTGCAAATTCATCACTGGTGGAACTATGATAAACAGACTTAGGATTATTACATTCATTTACAAGAAAATTTGGTTATCTGGTACCCTCAAGCATCTGAGTGGCACTGAGCCCAGAGCTAAAGAAAATAATAAATGAATATGCCTTTGTTTGAAAAATTATTCCAAACTCCTTTATGCAATGAGTAAGGACAACCGGAACCTTGACACTATCCTGATTAGTTAGTTCACTCTCAGTTTAACAGAAGGCAAAGAGGGTTTTATAGCTTAGTGACATTAGTCGAAAGCAGACTTTGCTGTGTGAAATCTGAGAGTCACAAGAGAAGAGACACGCAAAGGAAGGGACAAAAAGGAGGAAAAAGAGAAAACGATCAGAAGCAAAGGTGGTGATAACAGCGTTGTGGTAGTAAGGATTTTATGTCATGTAATCCATTTATTTTAAAAGAAATCTGGAAATGCTAAGTCAGAAGTTTGAACAGGGTTGTTGTATGTGGGCGTGTGTGCATATCTGTGCGCATGTGTTTACAGCCACTTACATTTTTTAGTTTTCGAAGCTCTTAGTCCTTAAAATTGAGTCCAGAAAAGTAGCTATTCCATTCATAGGTGGTGCTAGATAATGGAGGATAAAGGAGATTTTAATGTGTGTATTTTTTATGGGCAAGAACTGTTTTTAAGAATTGATTTTGTACTCATTGCATTGCATTGCATAAGTCCTTAATAAGTATTTTTCTGATTAAGAGATGGAATTTGTGGTTCCTAAGGAATATCTGTGTTCAGATTCTATTTTGTCTAGTGTATCTCTTAGGTCAACGATTCTCAGGTTAGACAGTTTGGCCTGGCTACAGGATAAGTTATAAAGAGGTAAAGTTTATTTTCAGTATTTCTAGTCTTCCTGGTTCTTCCTCTCACTGAAGCTCAATCTTCCCATCATTTTCCCTAAAGTGCAGTGTAAGGCCAGACAAAATTGTTTGGGCTTTCTCACCCACGGCAATAAAATGAGTTGCTCCTGGGTCATTTCGACCTCATCACTTGGTGGCTAAGAATACCCAACTTATGCGAGCATCTCCAATTGCCCAGTGGCTTGATGTACCCTGGTCAGGCACTTAGTGTCTATTAAGGTTCAGCATCATGCCAGGAATTGTCTGCCTAACGAAGAAGTTTTCTGTTGTGGACAGCATAGCCTTGCACTGGGGTCTGCCCTGCGTTTCTTCTGCTGGAGTTGGTCAGAGAATGCGCAAGGCATCTTCATGGACTATGGGCATCTCCAGTACCTTTGCATCTTCTGGGTCACACAGCCCAAGTAGCAGGGCTGCTCGAACCATAATTTGAATCTGCTGCAGAACCGTCTATTGCTTTGGGTCTACTCAAACCTGGCAGCCTCCCTAGTTACCTAATGAATGGTTTGGGACAATTTTTCTAAGAATGTGTGCAATGTCTAAAATCTAAAGACGTAAATGGGCCATGGTGGCACACACCTGGAGTTCTGCTACTAGGGAAGCTGAAACAGGAGCATCTCTTGATCCCAGGAGTTTAAGCCCAGCCTCGGAGATATACTGAGACCTTTGTCTTTAAAAAATTTTCAAAAATGACTAAAGATATATACTAAGTACTTTGTCTCTTTTTTAGCGATAGAAAAGGAGGATGCAATAGCTTACTTTTATCCTTCACTTATTTTTGTTATTTGTCCTTTACTATTTTATATATTTTTTATACACTTGCTTAGGGCTCTTCCTCTAGGAGCTGGTTTGCTCTTCTGCCTTATTCCTTCCAATTTGTCACCACTCACATCCTTAGTAAATGTGACATTATAGCATGCCAAAAGTTACCACCACCCTACACAGGCAGGTAAACCAATTCTGGAATCTCATCTTGAGGATTGTTTCCTGGGACCACTTCCTGGGGCCATTCTTTTGATTGGGATCTATCAGAAGCAGATGCCAAGACTAGAATCCATGTGCAGTGATTTATTTTGAAGATAAAGGAAATACTGGTAGAGGATTGTGGGAACTGAGACAGGGAAGAGAAGGCAGCTAATGAGTGTATATTAGCAAGTTAGTTACCTCTGAGGGTAATTGGATTTAACTACCCTGGGGAAAATGCAGGGCCAAATAAGCAAATGCCTCAGGGTCATCTCATTAGAAGAGCTACACCTTCAGTCATTAGGTGAGGTTCCAGGGCCAGTGGACCATTAATTTTCCAGCATTTCTGGCCTGCTGCATGGACAGGCAAAGTAGACTTTGATGTCCAGAGAAGACCCTTAGGTCTTCAATTGGAAATTGAATTGATGTGTGTGCTTTAGTAGGGAAGAAAAGGAGATATAGGCAGAGCCTTGATAATGTCTGTTACAATGTCCAATTATAACTGTACAAGAAACCCCTTAGGATATGTATATTAAAATTTGGAATGTGAAATATATCACACTCATAAAATCATGACATTCTAATGGGTAAGATTCAATCAATAGAGAATTATCTATTTTTCAGCTGATGTAAAAAATACTGACAATACTGTTGAAATCTTCATTGGCAATCATGCTACTGTGGCTTCCTTTTGTTCTAGGATAGATAAGGAACATTAAGCACTTGCTAAAGTGAATGATCAAATCAAAGAACAGTGAAATATAGGTAGTCAGGTGAAGGGGTATGCTGGATAAATGAAAAGCTGAGATGGATGAAACTGATACGGTCTTAGAGAATTTTGAGTTTTTTACTGTTTCCACTAGAATAAAAATTCTAGGAAAAGTTTATGCCAAGCCTTTAAAATTTCCTATATGTTAGGCCATTCCTCCATATGGTTCATTCCATTTAAAATTTTCTAGATTTCCTCTGTTTTGCTGTTTGTTAATCAGTTTCCCAAAAGCATAATTTTGAATTCAGTTTTGTAATACATAGTATAAAAGCCGCTGCAATTACTTCTAAGTATTTATAAATATTATAGTCTTTTACTCATATTGTTTTTCTATTCTACTTTCTGAGTTGCCATGAAGTTTTTGGGGATCAGAAATTGTATTATTCTCAAAAAAGAAGGCATTAAAAAGGTAGGAATATTTAGGTAATTTTTTGGCTTAAATCCTCCATTATTTGCCCAATGGTCTACATTTATTGTTTCTTTCAATGATAAATATGAAAGTATTACATTGGTTCTACCTTGTAAAACAAAGAAAATGGTCAATACTTGCAGTTTGAAGTTCTCTAAAAAGATTACTTTGAATAATTAGTATGTGATAAGGAGCTTTTATTTAAGAGATAAATTCAAATTCCCAAAACAATTAGTATTTAACAAAGATGTTCTAAAGAAAAGATAAATTTGAACTTGGAAAATGTTAGCAAGCCTCTATCTGATTCACCAGATATTTGAATATTTAAGTATCATTTGCAAAATCATTTATTATCTCATGTTTTAAAATCACAGATAATAATGCACAAGGAAGAGGCCACAATCTTTAAATTCAACCTATATAGCTTCATCAATAGAATGACTTTGCTCCTGTTCAGAAGATTTAAAAAATTTGCCTGAGATTATATTACCTTGGGAACAAAGAAGGGAGAATAGGTGTCAGAATACTGCTTTGTCTCACTTTTAATATGAGAACCACGTCCAAAATGTTTAGGTTTAGAAAACTGAGTATTCCCTGTTTTAGAATGTATAATAAATTAAAAGTAATTTGGTACAGGTTAACATGACCTCGTATTAATTCTGTCGTTACTAAATTTTGTCTTTCTAAGCGAGACAGAGCACTGAGCTAATCAGTATTGTCTGAACTTACTTGAGGAGCAAACAGGCTGAAGGAACAAACTCTCCTGGAATGTGGTGGCCATGAAAGAGCCAGGAGGGAGAGCAGTCTGAGGATTCACCCCAGGTCAGGAGATGAGAACAAGTTTGGTTCCTTTTCAACTCATTCAAATGAGGTTTGGATGGTTTTAGGACTTTCTTCTTCTTCTTAAAAAAAAAAAAATTATGTTTAGCTGTTCTGAAATTTCACAAGCACATGTTTTTTCAGTCTTTATTATTCAAAATATTGCCAGTAGACCAGCAGAAATGGCATCACTTGGAAGCTTGTTATTAATCTCATATCTATGGAATCAGAATTTGCATTTTAACATGATCCAGGTAATTTGTTTACACATTAGTATTTGAGAAACACAGGTCTGTCTCTCATCCTTTCTCTCATGTTTCCCTTTCCCATTGATTTTCAATTTTACTTTCCAGTGTTTGTGAGTGTTTTTTTTTTTTTTTAATTTCAGCAAACATATTTTTGCTTCTTAGGGGCAATTTAAAAAAATTCTCTGATTATTCCATTGTCATAGAATATTATTCTCATCTTATAGATACAGTATATTTTCCATCCTGAGAATCTTCATTAGGGTAAAAAAATGAAGATGTTCTCTTTGGGTCAGTTGCTTCATTTGTTTGCCTTAGTTTTTTGCTTTTGTGTTTCTTTCCCTGAAATATTAATGAGTTTTGATTTTCCGTTCATATTTATGGATGAGGAATTGAATCTGGAAGTGTTAACTATAGCCTTTTGTAACAGGCACAGAGAAACAACCTGCAGGGAACCTACCAAAACCATTTCCAAAAGGGTAAGGGAGTTATTCTTGTGGGCCAGAGGCAGATCAATTGTTTAAAGCAGATGTCATGGATTATGAATATAAATAAATATAGCTTTCAGTGGAGGGCCAGAGTGTTTGGGGAGGAAAAAGAAAAAGCAGAAAGGCATAATTCCATAGGCAGACTTTTTTAAGTCTTGTAGATTTTCACTCCTTTTCCCATTGCTATTCTTTTTACCCATTCATTTGACTCATGGGCCTCTTCTGGGCTTATTTAGCTGGCCCTGGCCACCACCTTTACACCATGTCCTGATATGAACATTACAGGCTCCTGGTTTCTCTTTCCATCTTCCAGAAAAAATCATGAAGATCTCTGTGCTATGAAAGTTTTCCTTCCCTTTTTACTGCTCTTAGAATTTTTCTTTCTTTTTTTTTTTTATCATTTGTAGTTTATTTTTATCTACAATTTCACTGGGAATTTTGGCAAATGGGGGGCATATGAGTACATCTGGTTTTCCATTGTTGCCAGAAAATTAAATTTTTCTATAGTGACAAAAATTGTATGCATATTTTATCCTCAAGTCTCTGAGTAATTGTGTAGGAATTTTTCTAAAAATGATAAAAATTCTATATTAACATAATTTTCAGATAATTACAAAGACCAAGAAAGAAACTATAGTTGTTCCTGACCAGATCATCTAAATGACTTTGTTCATGCACCAGTGTGTGCACACATACATGTGAGCACATACCCACATTTCTGCGAACAGGTGAGCAGGCATGGTGCAGGTTGGATAGTGATTGCCACTTGAGTGAAACAAAATAATCATGTTTAGGATTTTTATTTAAAAAGTTTAATTTTTGTCAAGTCTCAGGATAGATCTATGACTTCTATGTTACAGCTTATGGAGTTGGCTCTGTATAACTTTGGCAGTTACATCATATTTGTGACATTATAATTTCTTTTTCTGTTGAGAAGTTATATGTAGGTGGGCTATTTTTTCTTTCCAAGATAAATCATCCCAAGTCCACCTTCATGTAAGACAATTTTTCCCCTCCATCTCATGTTCAATTACCTGAGTTTCTCCAGTCCTCTCTCATGCCTTTAGTGCTATTCATGTGGGCTTATAAACTCCTCCTTGCCACATCAGTTGCTTGGACTAGAATACCATTAGTTTCTCTCTTTCCCTCTCTAAGTTTCCTATAGAAAAAACATCTAAATCTACTTTTTAATCTACTTTACTTTTTCCTTTCTGTCGTCAGGTCTCAATTCTTTCAATTTTAACATTGAATTTAGGCATCTTATAGGGAAAAATATTTTTTAGAGATAAATGAATATAAAGGGTGTGGTAGGGGAATGAGAGAGTAGGGAGTAGGGAGAGGGGAGGAGGGAAGAGATGGGAGTCAAAGTGTATGGCACACCTCTTGGAGCGGAACACAATTATAAGAGGGACTTTATGTAACAAATGGAATCAGTGTAACCTAATTCTTTGTACCTTCAATGAATCCCAAACAATTAAAAAAAACAGGGGCAGAGCAAGATGGCAGACCAGAAGGATTGTTCAGCTGAGCTCTTCTAGAATGATTGGGGAAAAAGAGCAAACCCAGCCATACCCGGTACAGGGCCCTTACCCAGAGTCATAGCTCATGGAGCACAGTGAGGAGGTGGTGAGCTGAATACAGCATATAATCCCAAGTTGTGGAAATCTGATGTGTTAGGCAAGTGATTGTGACTGGCTGGATCAGCTGGCCCTTCCATGGAGTTCTGAGATGGGAGGAAGGCTTTTTGGAGTTTTTAGTTGTTGGGGATACTGTAAATTGAGTGGAAAGCTTAGAAGAGTGCATGGGCTCGAAAGGTATACAGCAACCAGATTTGAATGCCAATTGGAGTGGACTTGCATAGGTTTGGTGGTTGGCAAGGCAGCCATACTGAGAAGGACTTAGAGGTCAGAAAGCTGCCATTGTGGGAAGGTTGTGAAAACGTCTTAGCACGGACCTAAAGCATGGCCATCTTAATTCTACCTACCTGGATTAGAACTCCACTCTTGGGACAGGCTGAGGGATTCTTGTACTCCATGGGAACTGGAGTCAGGGAGCACTGAGACCTGCCCCTGAAGGATTCTTGTGAGCTTTAAGATCCCAACCCGGCAAGGTCTGAATGCTGAGGAAACAATCAGGCAATCATTGCAGGCAACTAAATTTGGAATAAGGACCATAGAGATTGCTGGTTATGATGTCCATCTCCTAAAAAGCCACAACACCACCTGATGTCTCAGCTACATATTGCAGCATATTATCATTAAGAGCAAGGACTTCTGTTTATTTGGCCATGAGGAATAGTTTGGCTTTTCTCAGGTTGAGGCCACTTCAGGACCTAAGCTCTAAGACAAGGTAATTTGAAGTAAGAGGCAGTGAGAAGGAAAAAGGAGGTGAACAAGATGAGCACATGAGGAGGAACCAACAGAAAAATTGAGGCAACATGAAAAACCAAAACAGAGAAACTCCCCCAAGGGACCATGAGGCAGCTACTGCAGAAGACTCTAGCTATAAAGAATTAATGGACTTGACAGAAAGGGAATTTAAAATATGGATGATAAAGATAATAAAAGGAATGGACAAGAAAATGGAAAGACAGAACTAAAAGTTGGATGAGAGATATGATATGTAGAATATAGAAAGGATATAACAGAGCTTAAGGAAATGAAGGAGACAATCAGGGAATGTAAAGATGTAGTGGAAAGTATCAAAAATAGGTTAGACCATGGAGAAGAAAGAACCTCAGAGATAGAGGATAAAGTTTTAGAGTTAACCCAGGTAGTTAAGGAGGCAGAGAAGAAGAGAGAAAAAGCAGAACAAGTGATAAGAGAACTACAAGATTCCATGAAGCATTCAAACATACGAATAATAGGGATTTCTGAAGGGGAAGAAGATTATCCCAAAGGAATGGAAGCCCTATTGGAGACTATCATAAATGAAAATTCCCAAGTTTTACTAAAGACCTTGACCATTCATTTCAGATGGATATCAAACTCTGGATCATTTCAACGCAAACAAAGTCTCTCCAAGATACATTGTAATGAAGCTGTCCAAAGTCAAGATGAAAGAAAAAATTCTGCAAGCAGCCAGGAGTAAGCACCAACTGACCTACAGAGGCAGAATCATTAGGATGGCAGCAGGCTTTTCAACTGTAACCTTCTCAGCCAGAAGAGCATGGCCATGCACCTTAAACATTCTTAAACAAAATAATTTTCAGCCCTGAAATCTGTATCTTACTGAACTAAGCTTCAAAATTGATGGAGAAATCAAATCTTTTTGCAGATATACAAGGACTGAGGAAATTTGCTGCAATAAGATCAGTTTTACAGGAAATACTTAGACATATTCTCAACCTTAACCATCACAATGGACCACCAGCAAAGTAAACACCCAGAAGCTAAAGGGCACTGACTATACTTATCAATTCTCTCAATAAATGTCAATGAACTGATTCACCACTGAAGAGGCAGAGGCTGGCTGATTGGATAAAAAAAGCACAAGCCATCCATATGCTGTCCCTAGGAGACACACCTAGCCTTGAAGAACAAATCAAGACTCAGGGTTAAGGGATGGAAAACAGTATTTCAAGAAAATGACAATCAGAAGAAAGGAGGGATTGCAATCTTATTTTCAGATACAAGTAGATTTAAAGCAACTAAAGTTAAGAAACACAGATGGAAACTTTATACTGGTCAAAGGAACAATACAACAAGAAGCTATTTCAATTTTATATTTATGTATCCAACTTAAATGCTCCCAGATTTATGCAACAGACCTTAACGGGTCTGAGTGATATGATATCCCAGAACATAATAATAATTTGGGACTTTAACAGAACTGGACAGATCCTCTGACAGAACTGGTCAGATCCTCTAAACAGAAACTAAACAAGATATAAAGGATTTAATGGTGACCCTAAAACAAATGGGCCTAATAGATATGTACACAACACACCAACCCAAAGCTAAAGAATATATATTTTTCTTGTCAACCCAAAGTACATACTTCAAAATCTACCACATCCTAGGATATAACTCAAACCTCAGAAATATTAAAAGAATAGAAATTATAATTATACCTTGTATCTTTTCAGACCATAAGGCAATAAAGGTAGATCTCAACTCCAGAAAACATGTTCATCTCCACACAAAGTCTTGGAAATTAAACAGCCTTGTGTTGAATGGTAGTTGGGTTCAGGAAGACATAAAAGAGGATATTGTTAAATTCCTCAAATATAACAGCAATGTGGGATACAACAAAAGCAGTCTTAAGAGGGAAATTTATTGCATTAGATGTGTACATTTGAAAAAGAGAGAGTGCATCAACAAACTCATGAACCATCTTATGGATTTGGAAAAAGAAGAACACTCTAATTCTAAACACAGCAGAAGAAAAGAAATAAGCAAAATTAGATCAGAGATTGATGAAATTGAAAACAAAAGAATAAATCAGAAAATTAACAAAATAAAAACTTGACTTTTTGAAAAAATAAATAAAATTGATAAATCTTTGACCAGATTAACTAGAAACAGAAAAGTAAAATCTCTAATAACCTCAATCAGAAACATTAAAGGGGAAAATAACAACAGATGCCATAGAGATGCAAGAGATCGTCTCTGAGTACTACAAAGAACTCTATGCCAAGGAATTTGACAATGTGGAGGAAATGGATCAATACGTGGAATCACACCCTCTCCCTAGACTTAATGAAGAAGAAATAGATCTCTTGAACAGATTGATTGCAGGAGCTGAAATTGAAGAAACAATAAAAAAAATCTCCCAACAGCAACAAGCCCTGGTTTAGATGGCTTCACACTAGGATTCTATCAAACCTTCAAAGAAGGGCTTATACCTATACTGCAGAAATTACTCCAAAAAATTGAGAAGGAAGAAATCTTCCCCAACATATAATTTGAAATAAATATCACCCTGATAACAAAACCAGGAAAAGACCCAACTAAAGGAGATAATTTCAGACCAATGTCACTAATGAATATAGATGCTAAAATTCTCAATAAAATCCTACCTAATAGATTATAGCTACACATTAAAAAAAATCATTTATCACTGTCGAGTAGGATTCATCCCAGGGATACAAGGCTAGTTTAACATACACAAGTCATAAATGTAATTCACCATATCAACAGAAGCAAAAACAAAGACCATATGATCCTTTCAATAGATGCAGAAAAAAGCATTCAAGGGCAGTGCCTGTCGCTCAGTGAATAGGGCACCAGCCACATACACATAGGCTGTCAAGTTTGAACCTGGCCCAGACTTGCTAAAACAACAATGACAACTACAACAAAAAAATAGGTGGGTGTTGGTTGGGCACCTGTAGTCCCAGCTACTTGGGAGGCTGAGGCAAGAGAATCACTTAAGCCCAGGAGCTGGAGGTTGCTGTGAGCTGTGATGCCACAGCACTCTACCCAGGG
>CAUYON010203568.1:0-29717 GCA_963573935.1 Arctocebus calabarensis | reverse complement strand
AATCAATGAACGATATCAACTTGGGGAGGGACATACTAACAAAAACAGGAACTTTTCCCTCCTGGAGATCTAGTCATGATCAAAACTCTTCCCTCTAATTCACCTTCCCTAACCCCAACTTGGGAAGTCCCCTTTCCTGTTATCTTGTCTTCTTCTACAGCTGTTAAAGGTATAGGAGTCAATTCCTGAATACATCATTCACAAGTAAAATTCTAGAACACTCCATCTTCTATGGAGGCAGACAATAAAGACAGTCAACCACAGACCACCTACACTTGTGAGCCAAAAGAAAGTTTGAAGTTATTATCTAGGAAACAGCAAGAAAAATCCTAATATGGTTTTTTTTTTAGCATCACTGAATAAGTGCTTCTGACCTGACGCTGTTCTACCTTTGCCTATTACTGATTATACTAACCAGATTTATGTCATCAAACCACACGCAATAAAGATGGTTCCAGTCCATGAACCCCTGTATCACTCTTCCTCTGGAGAAACCCTAACTGCCCCCTTCTATCATCACCCGATTCAGCAGGAAGCAGTTAGACCGAGTCTTCGTCCTTTTTCCCTAACAGCACGTAGAGTTTCTACTCGGAGAGGGAGAATTGATACAGGACATTTGGCACCCTAGCCAGCTCAGTGGAGCTGGCGGACCTGCCGCCTCCTCCTTGGTGGTATCAGTGCTGCGGCAGCCAGCTGAAGAGCCAGCAGGCTGGATGACAGGCAAGGAGGGGGACCTCCAACCCCCACCGGAGGCTCCAATAGCCAAAAAGCCCGGACAACTGCTGAGGAGACACCTGTGCCTTGGTGTCTCCTTCACTTTACACTTAGGACTAAATGTGGAACCCCCATTTCCTGTGCCTAGGTCAATTTCATGTGAATTTCCTAGGCCTCAATTTCATGGATGGACTGTGTCCATTCATTGATACATTCATTCACCTTGCCTCCAGCAGAAGGGACTGTGTTCATTCGTTTCCTGGCCAAGGAACTCATACACCTATATATACCCCGAGACTAAAAGCCTAAAGGGGGAGACGGGGAAAGACCGGGAGAGAAATGGAGAGAGCTTTTCTCTCCCCACTTGAGTTCTCTCTCTCTACCAGGAGCTTTAGTGTTTTCTGTAAATAAATTCTGTCTTACCAATGGGGGAAAAAAATAAAAAAAGTAAAACTGGACAAAAAAAAAAAAAAGAATGCCTGCTGGGATTCTGATAGGGATTTTATTGAATCTGTAGCTGACTTTAGGAGTATCACCATCTTAATAACATTAAATATTTCAATCTGTCAAAAAAAAAAAAAGATATCAACTCACGGATTAAATAGAAACAAATCCCAGGATAAATGAAAAGAAATCACACCTAGATACATCATAATAAAACCAAAGAAAACCAAAGGAAAAGAAAATCTTTGTCAGAGTTAGGAACTAACTTAAAAAGGCTCTCAAAAGATGAAGGAAGAGCAATTTAAGGATCCATAGTGTAGGAGATTGAAACAACAAATATGTTTAAATCTATGTATTCTTAAGTGATTAGAGATAAACAAAAGATAAAATACTTTCAAACAGGCAATAGTTATACTGACAGTTGACTTCTCAAAGTCAGCAATGAAAACTAGGAGACAATGGAACGTCTTTAATGCAGTAATTTTTAAATAACAAAAATATTTACAACCAGGGATAATATCTGTGCTAATTAGGGTATATGTTATTTGTTATGACAAATAAACCCCCAAATATCCATGGCTTGAGCAATGTAAGTGTATTCCTTACCCACATGATAGTATAGAGTGGGTGAGCAAGCAGCACACAGCTCTCCTCTGCTTATTCATCCAGGGGCCGATAGGCAAAGGCTCTCCATTTTCAGCACATTGCTTCCAAGTTGCCTGTGTAATGTGTTCACCATCCAATGGTTTGCTGGAACCAACTGGTGCTGGCTCACAAGTGTACACATCTCAATTTCACATGCACTGGTGTCACCAAATAATTTGATATTGGCTATAGTAGGAGTGTTTACACAATGGTAATTGGCAAACACTTTAAATCAGGGCTTGAAAATTTTTCTTTTTGGAGAGTGGGGTCCATCCAGCATGCCACTATATAGCACAGCATAGGGCGTTTACTAGGCATGCCATAGATACTTGTTGAAGGAATAAATATGTGATGCCAAACTCCATTTCATTGGGGTCAGTTCATCCTTGCCCAAACTGAGCAGGACTCATTGTTGAATCCCTTATTGCAGATGACCGTTGCTGAGGACATTACTGGAATATTATTTTCATTTTACCAGGCTGGTCTCCAGAAACAAATCTTGGCATTCTTCCCCTTCAGTTCAGGTTTCTTAAAAACGTTTGACAAGGGGGAAGATGAATGAGAAGCAAGAAGGCCATGAGAAGTGATGCATTCTGATGAGGGGGACGTTTCAAGTTCTTGGAGTCAGCACCCTGTACCTGCATGTGGAGTCTACCCTTAAGCTTACTTGGATTTTGCAGCCTTGAGGTTTTTGTAAGAATGTCAGAGTGGGTAAGGAAGGGCCACCAGTCCCCATGTGCGTACTAGACAAATGAGACAATGATATGTGGAGTTGATGGTAGATATTGAGACCATTGGTGGAAGACCTGGTTTGGTGAGGGTCCATGAGGGGGTATGGGGGGGGCTGGGTCCCGGAAAAGGAGGATAGGAAAGAGGCAATCTCTTGTTGCAGAGGGGGCTGTTTTGAGGCTCTTAGGAGGGTGAGGGTTTATGTATAGGGCCCTGCGGAGTAGAAGCAGATGTGAGGTCATGTGTCAATTTAGCTGTCATCTCCCTTTCTGTCAGTCTCCTTTCTTCTGTAAAATGACAGCTAAGCTTGTTGTTCCCCCAGTGGGTGTGTGTACAGAGACAGGAAGGTACATTTGTTTTGGTAATTATTAGTTCTACAGGAGCACAGCAGCTTCCCCACAAATATGCCATTATTGTTCAAATCTTACTACAGTACATGCTTTAGCCGTGTTGGCTTAATCTTCCTACTTGACCCTGTGACGTAATTATGGCAGGTAACAGTATCATTGACTTTTAAATGTATTTAACTTTTATGTAAGTAATATGGTCTTTTAGCTTAAAATCATAAATATAAAATATATATGCTGAAAAAGCTACTTGTCACATCTATCCTCTATCCACTCGTTGCCTTCTGTTTTACGAGGTAACTCTACATTTAATACATAATCAAGTCAATATGAATATATATATGTATTTCCTCCCTTTTTTAGACAAATTGTAACATTCACTGCTCCCACACTATGCTGCCCCCACTTTTTGCTCTTAAAACAAATCTTAGAACTGGGTGCAGTGGCTCAGAACCTGTAATCCTCGCATTCTGGGAGGCCGAGGTGGGTAGATTGCCTGAGCTGAGGACTTTGAGACCAGCCTGAGCAAGAGCGAGACCTGTCTCTACAAAATAGCCAGATGTAAAAAAAAAAAAAATCCAGATGTTGTGGCAGATACCTGTAGCCCTCACTACTCAGGAGGCTGAGGCAAGAGAATCCCTTGAGCCCAAGAGTTTGAGGTCGCTGTGAGCTATGATGCCACAGCACTCTAGAAAAGAGCAACACAGTGAAACTGTCTCAAAAAAACAAAACAAAAAAAAAAAAAACCATAGAGAAAATTCTGCATTGGCACATATTGACCTTCCTCTTTCTTTTTGGCAGCCCATAGCATTTCACTGCAAGGTGAACGCTTAGGTTGTGTCCAGTATTTTGCTCCTGATACTGTGCTGTACCAAAGGTGCTTGTACTGGCAGATCTGCACTAGGGCAGCTGAGGCTCAAGGTGAAGGGATGACATATCTGAGGTCAGGAGTGGTCATTAGAGTCAGCTCCATGCCCAGCCTCAGAGAGAGCGTCTCTCCATGGGAACACGGAGCCTGAATTTCAGTCCCTCAGCCTTGGCATGCTGCCATGTGCCAGCCCCTGCCTAGGCGCCAGGGCTGTGGGGACTGAGAGGGCAGGGTTGCTGTCCTGGGACAGCTACACTCCTGGATAATGTCCACACACTGCAGCCAGTGTGACAATGCTAGGCATTGAGGGAACACAGTGACCCTGTCCAGGGGCCGAGGAGGGGCTTCTGAGCAAAGTCCTAGAGGATTGGAGGAGTCATTGTCAGAAGAGGGCCGGCAGGGCTGCCAGTCAGAGGGATGAGCAGGCATCTAAGCAGAGGACAGCTGACTTGGTACCACAAGGGTGTCAAGCAGGGGGTGGGAGGTGACTGCAGCTGTGTCCCTGTCAGTGTGTGCAAGGGAGCAGCCCTGAGTTCCTGGGTCCCATACCATATGGGGCTCGGACTTGGTCGTTTAGGCTTTACCTGAAGTTCACGGAATTTCTGGGAAACGGTCAACTCCTATGTATTACTTTTAATGATAATATAACAAACAGATGAGATAATCATGATCTGGATCGTCTGTGTGGCACTTTCTCACCTATATTGTCAAATGATTTTGGTGCCTGCATTCACCTCCATGCTATGATGAGTTGGCCTGAGTAGTGCTGCTTTAATTGTCTCAGCTAATGAGAAAAGAGCAGAGGAGGACTTAATATGGAAATGATGCCTTTGCGCCTGGAGGAGGCCACTTGTCCTCCCAACAGGCTGAATGAACAAAGGGGTAGCAGGAGTTCCGATGGAGACAAGCGGTGGGAGAAGTGAGTCACTATGCAGTGGGCAGGACGCCAGCGACCCTATGCTGGGGTGACGGTTCCATGATCACTTTGTGCAGCAGTTAGCTTCAGCAGACATCATCTGTTGCAATAAATGAGTGTTTTTGTTTCAAAGTGTATTGGTTTTATGGTTTTGTTTCTATTTAATTGGTAAATTGCCATTGCTTTTATAGTTTTATGTGCCATAAATATATATTTATACCTAGTTTTATGTCTGTATCTATTTAAAGACATTATAGTATATATAAACTATCATCATAGGGGGCACAGAGACTCTTTTTTTTCCTTTTAGGAAAGCCATTGAAGAGTTGTAAGTTACATGATCAAATCAGCATTTTATTTATTATTATTATTTTTGAGACAGAGCCTCAAGCTGTCACCCTGGATAGAGTGCCATGGCATCACAGCTCACAGCAACCTCCAATTCCTGGGCTCAAGAGAGTCTCCTGCCTCCGCCTCCCAAGAAGCTGGGACTACAGGCGCCCACCACAACTCCCGGCCATTTTTTGGTTGCAGCCATCATTATTGTTTGGCGGGCCCGGGCTGGATTCGAACCTGCCAGCTCAGGTGTACATGGCTGGCGCCTTAGCCCGTTGAGCCACAGGTGCCGAGCCCAAATTAGCATTTTAAACAGCATCCTGGCAGGTTGGAGCATGGATGGGGAAGGAACAAGCTTAGCCTACCAAGGAGGCTGAAGAGGGTCTATACTGGCTCAGTGCAGAGTTGTCCAAGAGAAAGCAGATCTGAGAAGTGTTTTAAGAGGTGAAATTGGTAAGATTTGGTGTTCTACTGGATGAGGGAGGTGAGGGAGAAGACAGCAGGGCCGGCGCTCTATTTTCTGTGCAGGTATAATTGGATATATTGTGGTGTCATTAACTACAGCCAGAGACAGAAAGAAAAGGGGAGAGGAAGGCACTAGATAGACAAAGAATTCTATTTTGGACATGCTAAGTTTGAGATGTCTACAGGACATCCAGGCAGGAAAGCTCACTGGGCAGCTAGACCCATGACCTTGAAATTTGGGCCAGAGGTCAGGGGTGCAGATCTGGGCACTTAGGTGGAGAAGTGAGGAAGGTTTGGGTGAATCGAAGCTAGCTGGGAAGCATAGAACACCCAGGGCTGTGGACCTGTGTTCTGGGGAACAGTAAAGGTGCTGGGGCTTTCTCTTTGTTCCCCAGCCTTATTTCCTCCCCATGCTCACCTGGCCACAATATGAATTCACAGTACCTTTTCAATATTGTATTAAAGTAGTAGTGCTTGCTTCTAATCTTAAAATAAAAGAGTCCAAATTATAAATAGCAAAGGAGCATAAAAACGTTGGTTTCCTCTACTATTTGAAGATGTACCAAAAAAGACAGTAATGATGTAACAATTTACTCTTACTAATAAAAGCAACTGAAGGCAGGGAAGGACTACACTGCTGCTCCAGGAGGACTTGTTTGTTGCAGGAGGCATGGTAGCCAGCACTTGAGCAGAGATGGGCCTCAACCCCAGCTCTGCCACTTGGCAAGAATGTGGCCTAGAGCAGGTCATGATACCTCTCCAGGCCTCAGTTTCCTCATCTGTAAAATGGGACAACAGTAGATCGTACCTACTAAAGCTGCTATATTGATTGAGCTGATGTATACAAAGCAGTCAGGACAGGCTGGCTCATCATGAATGGTATGTAAATGTGACCTTTAAAATATAATCGTTTGGTGGGATGGTTGGGCAATATGTATCTAAAGTCATTAAAATGTCATAATTTCTTTCTTTCTTTTTTTTTTTTTTTTGCAGTTTTTGGCTGGGGCTGGGTTTGAACCTGCCACCTCCGGGATATGGGGCCAGCACCCGACTCCTTTGAGCCACAGGCATAGCCCCAAAATGTCATAATTTCTGACCCAGTAATTTCACTCCTGAGAATTTATCTCAAAGAATTAATATCAGAAAAAAAAGATTATAACTATTAACACGTTTTGAAATAATTTTATTTATAAAGCAAACAATGAAAAACAAGTTAAAAGATCACCAAAAGGGTAATGATTAAATAGATGCTGGGTCAACTTGACAGAGTATTTGCAGTGGTTAAGATGATCTCTGTCAGCTGTAAGTACGTGGCCAAGTGTTTATGAACTAACATCTGATGGAAAAGCATAACCGAGAAATTGTTTGTGCCTTATGATAACTTCATAAGCAAAAGTCATGTGCTGCCTGACTTTCTACGTGACTTGTTAAGATTTATTTTCAGGTATTTTAAACAAGACTTATATTTCAACTAGATGTTAAACATCTATGAAGAAACCTTGCCTGCCAAGCGCCCTGTACTCAGTCTCCCCCAGGATGGCCAGGCCCTGGGGTTGCCCAGCTGCCTAAATGCCGTCTGCAGAGCGGCTACCTTGGCTTCTCTCCACACCTCCCTCTCTCCAGTGAGCTCACTTCCTTTCTGAACCACGGCTGACTTCTGTCGGGCTGCCTGTGTCACACCTCACAGATGAAGGCGTCTTAAGGTGGGTACCCACCCCTAAGTATCTGGCAGCACAGTGTGGCACATAGTAGGCATTTAATGAATGTTTGCTGAATTACATATACAGTCAGTGCTGCATATATGATGGCAGTACCACGAGACTGTGATGGAGCCCAAAATTGTTATCACCTAGTGACATTGGACCTGTTGTAATGTCGTGGTACAATGCACTAGTCACATGCTTGTGGTGACGCTAGCGGAAACAAACCCACTCTACTGCTGGTCCTGTAAAACTATAGCATGTACAATGGTGCTCAGGACATGACGCTTGATAAAATACAGCTGTGTTGTTGGTTCATGTATTTACTATACCTATATTATACTGTACTGTGTTATACTTTTATCATTATTTTGGATATTAATAATATTCTGTATTATTTTATCATTATTTTGCCATTTATACTTGGCAAAAAAAAAAAAAAAGAAAGAAAAAGAAAAAGAAAGTGAACTGTAAAACGGTCCAGGCAGGGTGGCGCCTGTGGCTCAGGGAGTAGGGCGCTGGTCCTGTATACTGAGGGTGGCGGGTTCAAATTTGGCCCCGGCCAAAACTACAAAAAATAAATAAATAAAAATAAAAACAAACAAACAAACAAAAAAAAACAGTCCAGGCAGGTTCTTCAGGAGGTATCCAGAAGAAGGTGCTGTTACAACAGAAGATGAGAGCTCCCTGGGTTGTGTAGAAGCCTCTGAAGACCTTCCGGTGGGACAATATGTGCAGGTGGAAGATAGTGATGCTGGTGATTCTGACCCTGTGCAGCCCTAGGCTAATGTGTGTTTGTGCCTTAGTTTTTAACAAAAACATTTAAAAAGTAAAAAAAAAAAATTTGATATAGAAAAGCTTATAGAATTAAGATATAAAGAAAGAACATTTTGGGGCTTGGTGCCTGTGGCTCAAGCGGCTAAGGCGCCAGCCACATACACCTGAGCTGGCGGGTTCAAATCCAGCCGGCCTGCCAACAACAATGACGGCTGCAACCAAAAAATGACCCGGTGTTGTGGCGGGCGCCTGTAGTCCCAGCTACTTGGGAGGCAGAGGCAGGAGACTCGCTTGGGCCCAAGAATTGGAGGTTGCTGTGAGCTGTGATGCGACAGCACTCCATCCAGGGTGACAGCTTGAGGCTCTGTCTCAAAAAATAAAAAATAAAAGAACATTTTTGCACAGCTGTACATGTATTTTAAGCTGTGTTATTACAAAATAGTCTAAAAGAAAAAAAAATTAAAAAGTTTATGAAATAAAAAAGTTACAACAAGCTAAGGTTGAGTTATTATGGAATAAAGAAGAAAAATTTAGGCTCAGTGCCTGTGGCTCAAATGGCTAGGGTGCCAGCCACATACACCAGAGCTGGCAGGTTTGAACTCATCCTGGGCCTGCCAAACAACAATGACAATTATAACCAAAAAATAGCCGGGCGTTGTGGTGGGCTCCTGTAGTCCCAGCTACTTGGGAGGCTGAGGCAAGAGAATTGCTTATGCCCAAGAGTTGGATGTTGCTGTGAGCTGTGATGCTGTGACACTCTACCTAGGGCGACATAGTGAGACTCTGTCTCAAAAAGAAAAAAAAAATTAAATACATTTAGTGCAGAGTGAGTGTGCAGTGTTTATAGAGCCCTTGGCCTTCACGCTTACTACACCGACGCTCACGGAGCAACTCCAGTCCTACAAACTCCACTCAGGGTGAGTACCCCATATGGAGGTCCCATTTTAATCTTTTATACTATATATTTTACCATGCATTTTCTATGTTCAGTGTTTAGATACACAAATATTTACCATTTTTGGTGTTCCATCCTCCTACAGTATTCAGTACAATAACATGCAGTACATGTCTGTAGCCTGGGAGCAACAGGGTGTGCCATAGAGGTGAGGTGTGTGGCCAGCTGTATATAACATCTGGGTTTCACAGCAGTGAAACTGCCTAATGATGCGTTTCTCAGAATGTATCCCTGTCATTGAACAAAGCACGACTGTTTATTTATATATACATATAAGTGAGAAGATGTCCATGAACTATTAATTGTGCTATGGAACAGCATGTATAGTATTGTCTGTGTTTATGTGGGCACTATCAGGGTTGAGTGCGGAAATTTTACACATATAAAACATGTATGATACTTGGATTTTTTTCCTCCCTCTGGGGTCAAGGTCTTCAATAAGAAACTTTTATTTCTTATTGAAGGCTTGGCGCCTGTGGCTCAAATGGCTAGGGCTCCAGCCACATACACCAGAGGTGGCGGGTTTGAGCCCAGCCCAGGCCTTCCAAACAGCAATGACAACTACAACCAAAAAATAGCCGGGCGTTATGGTGGGCGCCTGTAGTTACAGCTACTTGGGAGGCTGAGGCAGGAGAATCGCTTAAGCCCAAAAGAGTTTGAGGTTGCTGGCTCGGCACCTGTGGCTCAATGGGCTAAGGCGCCAGCCACGTACACCTGAGCTGACTGGCGGGTTTGAATCCAGCCTGGGCCCGCCAAACAACTATGACGGCTGCAACCAAAAAATGGCCAGGTGTTGTGGTGGGTGGGTGCCTGTAGTCCCAGCTACAGAGGCAGAGGCAGGAGACTTGCTTGAGCCCAAGAATTAGAGGTTGCTGTGAGCTGTGATGCCACGGCACTCTCTCCAGGGTAACAACTTGAGGCTCTGTCTCAAAAAAAAGGGTTTGAGGTTGCTGTGAGCTGTGACGCCTCGGCACTCTATGGAGGGTGACATAGTGAGACTGTCTCAAAAAAAAAAAAAAGAAAGAAAGAAAAGAGAGAGGGTGGGGATTATCCTCCTTGTCACCAATAATTTAGGGTAGTAAATATGTTGGTTTTATTTTTGTTTTTAAATCTCTAAGAAAAAAAATCTCTAAGGCCTCTTCTGTGTGCTAATCAAATGTTCTAGCATGTGTGTGTGTGTGTGTGTGTGTGTGTGCGTGTGTGTGAGTGCAAGTGCAGTGCAGGCACCTTGTACTGCCCCAAGAATACCAGCTTTATGGGGACACAATATTAATGCATATGGGACAATTAGAGGACAAAACCAGACAATATGCAATCAAGTGCCAAAACATAAAAGGAAACAAAAAGGAAAATGCTCACTACTACGGTCATATTAAAAACCATACAGGAGTAACTTACATGTTTCTCTCACAGTAGAATATATTCTTGTTTCTGAGGAATTTTAGACTTTAGTCAAGTGATTATAGTGAGATATAAAGAGCATTAACTGATATTAGGAAATTTTATTCTAAGTTTGGCTCTTCTGTGCAGATGATTTTGAACAAGTCCCTTCCTCTTTCTGGGCCTATAAAGTTAGCTGAGTTGAACACGATGATCTCAAAGGTCCCCCCTGGCTCCTAACAGTGTGTGACTCCTGAGGCTGGGGAGTCAGACTCACTCCACCATCCCCAAGGCTCATGACCCTGTCTTTTGGTGTCTTTAGTGTGATAGAGCTGACTTCCCAGGAGCAGGGCCTTTCTCCTGCCTCAGCCTCCCAAGAAGCTAGGACTACAGCTGGAACTTTGCCTTCCTTGTCCCGATCCCTGATACTCCCAAAGAAGTCTGAACATTCACACCATGCTACTCCCAGGTGAGGCTGACAGTCACAGATGGTCAGAGGGTGTGATGTCCAGGTTCGATGGCTGCATCTGAAACGACAGCCTGCAGATTCTGTCGTCACATTAGACCTGCTGATCCTTTGGTGGCTAGTCCATGATTTGGGAAGGGGGCTTGAAATGGGAGGGTTCTCATAAGATGTTTTCACCCTGTGACTCTCCTCCTCTTCGTGGATTCCAACTTGCCCATCACCCCTTATCTCCAAGCCAGGTCAAGGGCGCTGAGCTTTCCTGACTGCTGGTCCTGCCTCTGGCCAGCAGAGGGCACTCTTGCAATGCGGAGACCTGCAGCTCTCTGCAGTGAGGCCTGGTTGCTGTTTCTGCCACATCTGGATGTACTGAAGCCACTCTCTTCTTTAGTGGTTCTCCATTAGGGACGACTTCCTCCCTCTCCCCAGAGGACATTTAACAATGTCTGGAGACATTTTTGGTTGTTCTAGTTCCTACTAGGGAGGGTGCTACTGTTACCTACTGGGTAGAGGCCCAGATGCTGCTAAACATCCTGAATGCACAGGACAGCCCCTGTAGCAAAGAACTGCAGGCAAAGACATCAGTACAGCCAAGTACAGAAAGTCAGCTCTACTTGAATCTATCACCTAAAACGCAGGATGGGCCTGTAATCCCAGCACTCCGAGAGGCTGAGGAGAGTGGACAGCCTGAGCTCACAGGTTCAAGATGAGCCTGAGCAAGAGCAAGATCCCGTCTCTAAAAATAAAAACAGCCAGTCTTTATGGTGGGCACCTGTAGTCCCAGCTACTCGGGAGGCTGAGGCAAGAGAATCGCTTCACCCCAAGAGTTTGAGGTTGCTGTGAGCTGTGTGATGCCACGGCACTCTACTGAGGGTGACATAGTGAGACTCTGTCTCAAAAAAATAAATACATAAATAAAATGCAGGTCATACTAGCTGGAGATCTAAATCCTCTGTGGTGGAAATTTTAGTCAGGGTTCACCTATTCTGAAGAAAAATTTTAGAATGATGACCTCAAAGCATTTCCCATTGCTTGAAATGGGAGGTTACAGCCACCACAAACCACTGAAGAGGAGGTAAGGTCAGGCAGAGGGCCCATGAGGGTTCCCATTATGGAGAAAAACCCTGTTCCTGGGGCTGTTGTCTCTGAACAGGGCCGAGGCTCCATGCCCTGACAACACCATCTAGTTCCTGTGCTGGGGCAGAAGACACTAGTTCTTTGTGTCTCAGAGCGGGGCAAGGTGATGGGAAAAGCTCCTGGGACTTCGTCCTTGCTGCACAGGGATGGGCCTGTGGCTTTGGGGGCAGGTGAGAAGCGGCTTTCATGTAGCCCTGAGAACTCCTGGGAGAGAAGGGTTCCTTGCCCATCTCACCCTCTCTGTGGAGTGAGATCCCCTCTTGGCCCACCCAGGTCTCCTTTCCCATTGCCATTACGTGGCACTTTACCTGCTATGGGGAAGGACTGGGAGGCTGCAGAAAGCAAACGCTTGGGAGTCCCAGAGAGGGGGAGCACATCTACTCCTTGGATTGAGGGACAGGGAAAAACAATGGGCAAAGGGGCCCTCTATGCCTCCTTAGTTCATGGTCAGTGTCACAGAAAGGAAGGGGAGGTAAATTCTGAGTGTGGAATTGGATGTAGAGATAGCAGAGCAATGTGGATCAATCGCCTTGGCTCCTGGAGTGTCCCTCTCAGTTGGCACATCCTGGTTGAGCAAAGACCCTCTCTCTCACATGCTCTCCAGCCCAGCCACCTGATGCGTCAGGTCTGCTCTCCAGTGCCCTCCATCCTCTGTCCTCACCACAGCCCATGTACTCCGAGGTCCTCTGTAGGGATCTGAGGGTCATTCTTTAAAGCCCCTGCTCTACTCTGAAGATCCTGCCTTGAGGTTGGTTTTCTGTGTTGTCCAGGGAGCCCCTCCTGCCTCTGCTTCCTTCAGCTTCTTTCTCTGGAGAGGAGATGGTGGCAGGAGGAGGAGACAGGCTGGTTGATGTCCAACTCCACTGCAGGCCTCAGGTCCGCCCCAAAGTCCCCACTACCCTACCCTCTTCTTGTCACACTGATCAAAACACAGGGGAACCAGGGAGGAGGAGGGAGCAATGTGTAAGAGTGTTTTATTCATGGTTTCAGAGTATTACAGAGCTAAGGAGGCCAGGGCCTCCCTACTCCACCTTCCTGGGTCTTAGGGAAATGCAGACAGAAGGAAGGAGCTCGAGGAGACAAGGGTTTCCAGGGCTCAGAGGTCAGAGAGAGGGAAGAGAAGAGGATGGCGTGCTGGGAAGGGGACTGGAGACCTTAGCCATGGTGAGGGAGATGAGCCCCATAGAAGGAGTCGCCTGAGGGACAAAACAGCCCCAGCCCGTCCCCAGCCTCCACTCTTAATTTCCCCCCATGTGAGGAGGCATGGGGCATGTCAAATGACAGAGACCTTGTTCTCATCTCCCTCAAGAAAAGAGGAGATTGAGAGTCTCCTTAGCCTGATTGGCAGTTTGGTGGGAGGGAGGCCCCGGCCTCAGTCTCCTCAGCCACATTCATGCTATCCCTGCCTGTGGCCCAGCCCCACCCTCAAGCCCTCTGCAGTGTCATTCGGTTTAGCAGGTGCAAACAAGAGGGTGGGGGTTGGAGGACCCCCCACTTCATATCTTCCTCTCCAGTTAAGGAGGGTCCAAGGGCCATGCTGCTTTGAGGTTCTTCAGACTGGGGGACACGGGGCTCTCCTCCCAAGTTTTGAGACTACGGGTCTCTGAGGAGAAGACCTTCCTGGGATCCAGGGTCCCCTGCTCCCCCATCATGGGGTCAGGCTTTACCTCTAGCCCCTCAGGCCTGGGGGACAGGTGCTGAAGTCTGTTATCATCACCCTGGCCCAGCCCAGCCAGCAGGGGAAGCCCTGGAAAATGCCAGGCCCCTGGGGGGCAGCCAGGGCCTGAGAGCAATATGTCTGGTTTGGCCCCTGGAAGCTGCGGCTCTGCAGCCAGAGGGGGCAAGATGGGTCCCAAAAGTCGGGTCCAGTCGGAGGGGAAAGAAGGCAGGAGGGGAGGGGCAAGGGAGGCAAAACTGGGCAGCTCGCCTTGGACGCTCCCCAAATGGCAGCAAAAGCCCAGCTGGCAAGGTCCTGAGGCAGAGCCAAGTCCTAGAGGAGGAGAAAGAGAGGAAGGGTCACTAGTGCCCGAGCTCTGAGAGGCCCTGTTCCTCCTGCCTCTTTATGTGAAGGTCTCTCCCCTGTCCCTGTACTGCCCTTCTTTTGTGCCTTTCTTCAGTTCTCATCATAAATATCCTTTCTTTGGGGAAGCCCCCCGAGACTCCCCAGCCTGGTTGACAGCTGCTATCCTCATGCCCTATCCCCCATCCGGGGCCCGCCGTTCAGTGAGGATTGCACAGTCATCGGTGTGCTTATTTCTGTAACAGCCTGTGGGGCAAGAGCTGCTTCTGTTTTATTCTGCCCCTGAGCCTGGCACATAGTAGGTGCTCAATAAAACGCAGTACATAGACAAGGGGAGGACACTGTTTGCCACAACTCAAAGATCGGTTCTTCACTCTTGGCCCCTGCAGTAAAGGCCTCTGGTTCTAGCTGGGCCTTGGGCTTGTCTTTTACACTTGGAGACCTGTTTCTTCATCCATGGAATCCCTCCCCTAGTGTAGATAGGTGGATGGTGGGTGAGAGGGGACTCCAGAGCTCATGACCTGGAGGCCTAGGTGGAGGAAGGGACCCCAGCCTTCTTTTCTGACTCTGCCCAAAACTCTCCTCCTCCAGGAAGGCCTCCCTGCTCCCACTCCTTCCAGACTTTCCCTCTCCCCTCCCCACTGCAGTAGGGCCCCCAGCCTGAGGTTCTTGGAGATGATTCACACACTTTCTGTATTTCCAAAAGCCTAAGTGCAGCTTCACATTTTTCTTAGCAAGACCACATCATTTAAGGAAGAGAGCAAGTGTCAGCCCAGTGTGGTCACACACTGGGGTACCTGTAGCAAATGAAAACTGGGCAATGGATGAGCTGTTGCTTAGCACATCTGGTGTCTTTGACAGGGACAGAATTTCTGAAGTCAGATGCTGAAGTCTCTCTCTCTATGAAGAGAGAGAAGGGTACAATGATCACCACCACCTCCACCCCTCACCGAGGGGCAGGCTGGAGACTCTGCCAGAGTGTCCTCTCTCTGAGTCACTGTTCTTTTCCTTGGGCCCTTAGATGAGATGGAGACTGCTGTTTCATGGGATGATTGTGTCCCGAGCCTCCCGAGGGCGAGACTGTCCCCCTTACACCCCAGAAGGGATATGGGAGATAGTTTTAAGAGCACCCCCTTTCCCTGCCCCCCCCCCCCATGGCCCAGCCCTGCCCTGCAGCTTCCTGTCCCAGCTCGCTGTCTCTGGACTGGAAGCAGCTTCCTTTCTTGGCACCAAATGCCCAGAGTGGGATGGAGGTGGGGGCTGGCACACACTTTTTTTTTCTTTTTGGCACATTCTTTTGAATCCCAACCCAAGAGCGGGGCATGTGGCTGCTGCTAGCCTACTGGTGACCTGAACTTGGTCAGCGTCCCTTGGGGCCCAGGCACCAGCGGGGTGTGCGTGTGTGCCCCCGGAAGACAGGAAGCTGCAAAATAGTCACTCCAAGCCAAGGCTTGGGAGGGACACATTTTCTTCCCCCTCAGAGTTTCCCAAAGAGAGAAGCTCTGTGCCCAGGGCACTCCCAGGGCTGGGAGGAGGTGGGGGGCGGTGTAGGGGAACAGAGACTCTCTTCAGGTACTGTCTAGCTCCAGGCAGTGACCCAGCCAGTCCCAGCGGGCCTGGGCTGTGCCACACCCATGGCCTGGGCCAGACTGGCTGGGTTGCAGAATCTGGGCTCCTCGCTGCCCCAGAGGTGGGGTGAAGGCCATGAGTCCTTATTCCAGGAACTTGCCTGCAGTGGAGGGTGGTTCTTGGGTCTCTGATTGTCACAGAAAATGTCTTATGTCTCTCCCCAGCTTCCAGCCTCTGTGAGACATCTGCCTCTGTTTCCACCCTTTCCTCCACCCCAGTGCCACATGCCCCCGCACCAGCCTTCTCCGGTCCCTCTCTCCTGCCTCAGGGCCTTTGCGCATACTGTTCCCTCTGCTCGCTCTCCTTCCCCCTCTGAGTACACTTAGGATCTCAGCTCAAATGCCCCACACCCTGAACTTCTCCGTAGCCATCAGTGCAGTCATAATCACCTGTCACTCGCTGAAAACCTGCACCCCTCCTGCCTACAAGTCCTGTCAAGGCAATCTTGCTCACATTGACCCTTCTGCCTCTGGGGCAGTACCTGGCACACTGAGAAGGGGTCATTAACCATGTGATGAAGGAACAAAAGACCTAGAGAGGTGCATCTCCCCAGCCTCTTTGTAGCTGAGGCTTCTTCACCCCATGGCCCTTGTGCTGGTTCCAGCCCCATCATCTTCTGCCTGGATTATCTTCAGAAGCCTCCCAACTCTGTCTCATGCCTTATTCAACCCAATCTCCGCAAACAACCTGAATAATCTTCATAAAATGAAAATCTGAACACACCTCTCCCTCTTGGCCTCCCTCCCCACAGGATAAAATCCAACCTCCTTCACATGGCTTACCAGGCCTCCCAGAATGGCTGGCCCCATTTCTCACCCTTTGTGCTTGTTCCCAGGCCTGTCACACAACTTACTCTGACCCTAGCAAGCCACCAGCAGTCTCCAGATTGTGCTTGCTCACAGCCCTTTGCTTTAGAGTGCAATTCCCTCTGCTTGGGCATCTTTCTCTGCCTCCTTTACCTGCTCAGATGTTACATCGTCTGGGAAGCCCCATGGTACTGTGTGGTCTCCTGAATCTCAGCATGGTCCCTGGCAGTAACCCCACAGGCTCTGAGCACCATGAAGGGCCATCCTCCCTTTCTGAACCCCACATCTGGTAGACAGCTGGTGCTCAATGAATGTGGCTGAATGAATGAGTGACTTGGACATTCTCCCTTGTTGCACCCCCCTTGACGTGTAAGGGAGGAGCTTCCCGCCCTCCCCAGCCCTGCACACTCACGGTGGGTGCTGCTGCTGTTCCCCTTCTTGTCTCCAGATGCCTCTGGGGGTCCTCGGGGGGCCCACTGTCCAGCTAACTGCTCCATGGTGGCCCGATGAGCAAACAGCACACCGTGCAGCAGCTGAGGGGGGAGAAGCAGGGGTGGGAGTGGGAGAGACTTGCCCTGGCTTATACTCCTCCAGTGCACACTGGTACTGTCACCTGGTGGCTGAAACAATGACATACTCTTACACTGATTGTTGAATAGCCACTTCCATGTGCTGCCAGTCTCAGGTGCCCTGTGCCCTCTGCTGAGACCCTGCCTCCTTCCCTCTGATCCACCACCCACACAGGGATGCCCAGCACAGGAGTCACCCATCTCACAGGCAGGCACTTTTCTATATGGACTGTTAAATACCCCTGCCCCTGAGTCACTCGGAAGGGGAGCAGGGGAGATGACACTGCAGCCTGATGGGCCTCCAAGGTGGGCAGCCTCCTAGGCACAGGGGTAGGGCCTAGTGGACCCATGGGACAGGCCCCCCTTTCTACCTACCTCGCTCTGCATACCCATGGGCACCACGGCTGGCCGACACAGGGCAGGGGCCCCCAGCAGCAGGTGGGGGGATGGCGGCATCCGCACTTCCCACAGAGGGTAGTTGACTACAATGAGCTTGCTGAAGTTGAACTTGTACGTGAATCTTTTGCCTTTGGTCTTGTGCAGGATCCTCTTGTTGTAGTAATATCTGGCGGGGGGGTGGGGGGCCAGGGATGGGAACAGGGTGTTGGCCCATGGGGTGGACAATAGATTCAGAGACCAGTCATACCCCCTTCTCAGCAAGGCTAAGCTGAGCGGCTCTAGAGAACCACTGGGCAGCTTACTACATTCCAACATTTCCAGGCCTCAGAAGGGTGGGACTCAGACAGGGGTGCCACAAGTCACAGCCCTCTTCTTTGAACTCTACCCTCTTTGGTCATGTTGGCCACCTCCTCTCACCTGAGGGCCCGGCTCAGCTTGTCATAATTCATCTGTGGTTTGCATTTCCTGCGGCCCCAGAGGCGGGCCACCTCATCTGGATCCTTGATGACAAACTCTCCATACTCTCCCTGCTGCCAGGCAATGACATGGCGGAACTCCTCCTTTTGTAGCAGCTCCAGGATGAAGTGCCACAGCTGGATCTGCCGGGAACCCGGGGCCGACTCGGCCTTGTAGGCCCAGTCAGGGAAGGCCAGGCCTAGGATGGAGAGGGGTGTGTGAAGGCCACCTGCTGCTCTAGAGGCCCTGCAAGGCCACGGCACAGGAACGTGGGGGAAACCTGCCCAACAGGCTCACCTGAGATCCAGTAGTTGCCGGGGGTGGTGGGGACGCCCTCGGCCAGGCAGCCACAGCGCATGGTCTGCTCCAGGTGAGGGCTGACAAGGCCCTGGGGTAGTGGCCACAACTGAATTGGAAGGGAAAGGATGAGGCAGAGGAGAAGGCATAGAGGGGAAGGAAGGAGAGGAGGGAAGAGACAAGAGTTGCCAGGCAAGCAGAGGAAAGGGATTGAGGCAGGAAGCTCTCTATACCCAAGGCAGGGCCCAGCCTCCTCTGGGGACCTCAAGGGCTGGCTGGGACTCGGGGCTTGGGGCTGAATCACTTACATAGAGGGCTAGGAATGCAGAGAGTCCTATATTCTCCCCCCACTGAGGCACTCAGAGAATGAGATCTCTTCTTAGGGCTTACAGGATTGGAGTTTTCCCCCAGAGAAGACAAAAGAAAACGTAATTAATCATGGGCCTTTTCTATTCCCCGCCCCCCCCCCCCCATGGGCTCTTTCTAAACCTGACGTGGGAAGGAAGTGCAAACACACACCTGTGCCCTTACAGCACTTCGGACAGTTTTACAGTTGAGAGAAGCAGGGATATTTATGTGCTTTTTTTTTTAACCAATGAGTCCCGAGTGCCCAGCACATAGCAATAGTAGGTGTTCAGTGAATGACAGCTGGTAGAATAAATGAATGGACTTATCAATGGTCTCCTGTCCTCCCCCTCGGAGTGTCAGCTCCAAGGTCAGAACCCTGGCTGTCTTGTTCCCTGCTGGCTCCCAGGAGTCCACTCTTGCACAGGCCCTGTACTCAGATGTGTTCTGCAAATATTTGTTGAATTAATGAACCGTGGGCAAGAAAAAGCTGGTTCTCATCTGGGGAGAGCGGAGAATTGTGGAATGAGCCCTGGTGAGATTTGCCTGATGTAGGTAAAGGAAGGTGAGACAATGTTGCATCCCCAAAGCCTTCAGATGGAACAGAGGATGGAGCAAAAGGCTGATTCTTGCTGTCACTGATGGAAGATGGAATGATATGCAAAAGAACAGAGGAGGGATGGAGAGGCGGCCAGGGGCAGGGCACGGGGAGAATCCCGGGTGCTTGGACTCCATACGGACAGGGCTCTATGGTCTGATTTGAGTTTCTATTTCTGATGAAGTGGGGATGGGACAGCATTGCTCTCAGCTTGAACTTACCAGTCTGGAGGGCATGCGAGGGTTTGTCTGGAGTTGCTGCCTCACTTTCCAGAGGAGGCTGAGAGAGAGAAAGTGATTTGTTCAAAGCTACACAGTGAGTTAGCTGCCACACACTGATGAACAAGGCGTGGCACCTTTTCATATACTGAGCTGCCTGAAGTATCATCTGTGGCAGTGCTTCTAAACTCTGAACAGCTGAGGGTCTCTGTACAACACAGGTGCTTTTCAGCAGGCCTGGGTGAGCCTCTGCACTTCTGACCAACTGCTAGGTGAGGCTGATGCCCTTGGTCTGTGGACCACACTTGGGTGAAAGAACCCATGCGATACAGCAAAAAGAGACTGTGGGTGTTAGAAAGTCAGAGAATTCTGGTCACCTCAGGTTGTAAGACCCTCCTGACTCCCCACTCCGGCACCGAAAGGTCATCTGGTCCCTGCTGTCTCTTTCCCAGAGAACTCTCTGGGCCAGGAAGGTCAGCTGACAGACTGAAAAGCAGTTGGGGCAGGAGCTTCTGGAAGTTGGGCCTGAGCTGAGATTGTCTCTGGAAATTGAGGTGAGCAGGGCGGAAAGTTCATCCTTGCTCTCTTGGAGTCTGCATGAATGTGTCACCCCACTCCGTCTCTCTGTCTCTGAACAGCCAGCTGGTGTTCTGGAGCCCTCTTCTCTCCTTTCCTCCCCTGCAGCAGATGCCCCCAATTCTTCTGCCAGCCTCCTTTCTTGCCCTGCCCATTGGGGATTCCTCCTTGATCCAACCTCAATCCCATCAGGACCTCTCCTGCCTCACTTTAGGAAAAATGGGCTGGAAATGGGGGAGGGATGTGCAGAGGTGAGAGATTCCAAGGAAGCAGCTGAGGAGATTCCCATGCCTGCTGGATCTGATGTTTTTTTCCTGGAGGATCTGAGCCTTCAGGGTCATTTTAGGATGTGGCAAGAATGGAGCGATAAGACCCAGCACTCCCCAGACACTTAGTACCTTGCTCCACACTGAGGAAGCCAGAGTATTGAGAACTACAGATCAGAAAGGATCATAACCCAATCTCAAATGATCAGTGTGGCTTCTCCTAAGTGCTTCGTGTTTCTTGAAGGATTATAGCAGCAAGCAATTATTAGTGTCATCACTGCCATCATTCTGATTATTCATAATACGATTAATCCCTTTGGCCAATATAAGTGTTCATTACAACACTGTAGGTTTTAGGTCGTTATTTAATACAAACAATCTAGATAATGATGATAACAATGGGGAAGAAGCCTTAAGCTAGGGCTTGGAGCCAAAGGAAATGTCCACAGCAGGTTTCACCTTTTAAAAATTTTAATTAATATGAGTTGGACCCCTATCATCTACCTAGGATTGGGCTTGACATTTTGTTTTTCACTTGTTGCTTCACTGACTGTTCACAATAGCCCTTCAAGGTGGGCTATTATCTCTGTTTTGTAAGCTGAGGAAATTGAGGCTCATAAAGATTAAGAGACTTGCATAAGGCCCTGGCCAAGTGGTGGAGCCGGATGGGAACAGGTCTGTCTGACTCCAGGCTCCGAGCCATAATCAGTCAATCAGGGTAGGAAAGTTGAGGATGAAACCTTGGAGCAGAGAGGTGAGGCTGGCAGGGCGCCCTGGGCCCCGAGGAGTCACTTCTAAACTCACCATGTGGGCTCTTTGCCAGAAAAATTATCAGCAGAGTCCGCAGGAAGCCAGAGGACAGCAAGCCAAATGGTCAGAGAGCAAAGCAGAAAGGGTGAGAGAGACAGGCACACACATAACATATTAAAAAACGGTGGCAAATTCGAGATCGATGCTGCATGTATGCAAAGTAGAAACTTGCATCAAAAGTCACTTTGCAGTTGGGGCCTTCAGAGAGGCAGAAGTGTACTGACTGTGTAATCGACTGGTTAGAACCCAGTCTTCTCAGTGACAGCATGACTGATGCAATGGGAAATGGGACTGTATACAAACACAAAGGCAGCCAAAGAGTTGCCGTAGGAGTCAGTGAGAAAGAGGGAATGAGACAGAGACGCAGCAGTGCAGAAATCAGGAGGAGCTCCAGAATACAGCCCAGGGACTGAGCAGTCAGAGCCGAGACCCTGCGGGGTCCCGTGTGTGACAGCAGGAGAGTAGCCCCTCGGAGACACGGTGATGGTAGTCTCCAGGGGATATTTGATGCTTGTTAGGCTCAGACAAAACGTGCATCCCCTGCCCTCAGATGAATCCTCAATCCTATTTGAAGCCCCTGCCTTTCCTCTTGTCTTAGCCCAAGCGGAGAGTGGTCAGTCCTGAGACCTCCCTGAGGCTATGACTTAGAGCTAGGTAGGTGGGGGGAGCAATGGGGGGTGGCTGGAAAGGGCCAAGGCCCCCTTTCTTGGGAAGCGTGGCAGGCTGGAGAGGCTGGTGAGGCAGAGAGAAGAGGCACTCGCAGGGGAGAGAAGCCCTGTGGGGTGGTGCCTCTCCTTGGCCTATCCTTCCTGCAGTTTCCTTCTCCCCTGACTGGGGGACAGCTAGCAGAAACCCCAAGGGTATCTTGTCTCTTGCTGCCTGGGGCACAGGGGACCCCTCTCAGGGCTGGGTGTTGGGAGTGAACCCGGCTCCCTCCTTGGCCTCACAGTCCAACAGGGGCCAGCGGCCGTCCTGCTCCTCCTCCCTCCCCACCCTGAGCCCCCTCTCCTTTTTCTCTGCCCCCATTGCAGGCCCCTCACCCGTCTCAGATCCCTGCCCACACCATCCCCCCGCCTGGCCTCCACTCTTGTCTCTTCAGTCCCTGGGGACCATGGGAGTTAAAAGGTTTGTGTAACTCTGTGGAGCAGAAATCCAAACCCAGGCCCCCTCCACAGCTGGATAGACAGCTGAAGGTCAGGGGGAAAGTCATGGCCTCAGGGACCATGGCTGGGGACAGACCCAGGGTGGGAGACAGACATGGGATGTCCAGCTCTGCACTGTCCCCCCTCGGTCAGGCCCTGCAGGTCTCTGTTTCACTCTGTTCACCGTTTCATCTTTCTTCAGCTCATTTGCTCCTTTATTACTGTTCCCTCCTCTCCCCTCCCGCTGGAGTCCTCCCTCCTCCAATTCCTCCTCCTACCTTCTCTGGTCTCACTTCCTGACCCTTCATTTTGCCCGTGTTTTCCCATTCTCTCTCTCCTCCCTGTGTCCTCTGTTCTGCCGTCACTTTCTCTCATTCTCTATTTCTCGCTTCATTTCTCGTGTCTGCGGATCTTGTTGCCGTCACCAACTCCACCTGTCCTGTGTCCCTGAACACTAGAGTGTTGTCTGCCTCACCCCTTCTTTCCCAACCTGGTCTCCTGTTTCGCAGTCTCTGGCTGTGCCTTTCTGCTTTCTGGCCTCTCCATGTCTTTCTGCTCCTGCCCCCATCCTCACCCATGCCTCAGAGCGGGAAACTGAGCACTGCGCTCCCAGCCCCCGCCCCCCACACCCCTACTTCCTCCTCAGTGGTAACCTCACTGCCGGTTCCTTTCATCTCATTCCCATCAGCTGTGTCCGGGGAGAATCTGCCTGGACAACCCCCGGCCCTCCCCTCTGTACCCCACCCAGGGATGAGAAATCCCCTCCAGCAGGCACTGAGGTGACTGAGGAGCCCGGCCAGCGGGAGAGGAAGTGAAAGCTACCAGGAAACAGCTGAGCTGGGTGAGTTGGCACGGCTGCCTGAGGCTGAGTAGCTGGGACCACAGATGCGGAGGGGCAGAAGGGCAGTGGCATTAGCAGCAGGTGTCTGAGGTGGTTCTCAGCAGCTGGGGGCCTCTGGCACCTTCTGACTCAATCCCCAGCTCTCCATCACCATGTCCAAACCCAGCCTCAACCTCACCCCCAATTATAACAGGAACCCTTTGACTTCCACTAAACCCCAAGCCCAATGGAAGGCTCCCTTTCTGTGCCCTAGTCCCTCCGCTCACTGGAGTCCCTTGCCCTTGTCCAGAGTGGACCCTGGAGGTGGAGTGGCAGTGGCACCACCGTCTTCGTGGCCCTTTTCCTTTTGTCTTCTTTAGGAAGGGCCAGGGAGGATAGCGGGCATCTCTCCACTACAAGACTGTCCTCCCTCTGCCTTGCCAGCCTCTCCAGCCTGCACCTGCCCTCCCTGTCACAGGGGCTGCAGGGGGACCATGCATTCATGCTTCAGGCTTCTTGGCTCTAGTTCTTTGGGCAGGTGCCCAGGAGTCTGAGGCAGGGAGGGAGGTGGTTGGGCAGGGCAGAATCTCCTCAACTCCACTGGCCAGGCTCAGGCAGGATCATGAGCATAGCTCTCCCCAGCCTGGGAGCCCACCCTATGCTCTGGTGCCCACCCTGCCCCTACCTGCCCCTGTCCAATGTAACCATCCTAATGGTCTTCAGCCTCGGCCACAGGGAGGGGATTAGTTTGCTCCCAGGACGCAGTGCCCCCATGTATACAGATCCTGGGCAGGGAGGTGGCTGGGCCAGTAGCCCTTCCTCAGCCCCCAGGGTTCCATTAATCTCAAGAGATATGTCTGCCCCAGGGAGCTGACACCTGACTCCAGCTGTACCCTATTACTGCCATGCTGGACCTTCTGTCCTTACGGTGCTCTCCTGCAGATACCAAGGTCCTCTCTGGCCTGAGTGCTCCACACCTGGACAAAAGACTCCTGCCACCTCTCAGGTGGCTTCAGTGTGGCCCTGTGCCAGGGTCTCCTTACTTTACTCCTCCCAGTTGCCCCACAACTAGCTCCACACTTGTGTGAGGGTAGGGGGCAGAGAGGGGACTGTACCTCCCAGCCAGCCCCAGCTGCAGACCAGCTGCGGATTCCCTTACCTCGTGTAGCAGCCAGGTCCCCACCTCCTCCGTCTGTCTCCTCCTGTCGCACTCCTTGCCAGACCCCTTGTCATCACACGCTTAGGGTTACTTAAAATGAGAGCGGGATCTCCAAGCTCCCAGGGGAGCTGATGTGGTTTTCAGACAATAGCATTAACCCTTTGGGGGCCAGCAGCACCACAGGCCTGTGCCCCCTCGACTCTGCCCCATCTCTGTGGCAGATGGGTGGGAGGGAGTGTCTCTCACTGGATCCCTTGCAGCCAAAACTTGCTTTAGGAACAGACAGATGCTGAGACCTGCAACCCGTAGGGAGAGAAATGAGAGGGCTACCCTTTCTTTAACTCCAGGGAAGGGGACTCCTACCTGCTGGAGTCCTTCCACCGTGTCAAACCCTCTTTCGTGGAACTTCCTGTGGAGACAGAGTCCAGACCTGAAGGAGAGTCCCCTTTCACACCTCCGACTCTTGATACTACCACACTCCTTGTTTTTTTTTTTTTTGTGAGCCCCTGGACCCTGCTCTGCTCACAAAGGGGTCAGAGTCTTTGCACTTTGTAAATTTTCTTCTTAGTCTCAAGAAAAATAATACAATAGTTTACCTAATCTTTTTTTTTTTTTTGGCCAGGGCTGGGTTTGAACCCACCACCTCTGGCATATGGGGCCGGCACCCTACTCCTTTGAGCCATGGGCGCTGCCCTACCTAATCTTTTCTGTAAGAAAAGCACTTATTGGGTCTCTTTTCTCTTAGAGTTCTAGAAAATGATTTTTTCTTTTCCTTATTAATATGACTTGAAGTTAGACAGCAGGAAGAACTTCCAACTAAGGGATAAGGCCACTATGAGAAAGTGATTACAGGAGCATCAGATAGCCTGTAAGGAGGTAGCAGAAATAAGATAAGGAGTAAGATTCCAGAATGTCCTGAGGTGGGAACAGAGGATTTAGGTAACTGACCTCAGGGGAGGTTTGTCAGGAGAAACTGGAGGAGGGTGGATACCAAAGACCAGAGCTTCTGTCTTGAAAGTCCTGGAGGCTAAGCAGCTTGAAGCCTGTCGGGCCTGTGTCCAGTCTCCCCAATGCTAGTGGGAAGGAGAAGACTGATGGATGTCATTGGGGGAATCAATATGATTTTCTTTTTCTTTCCCCGACTCTGAGATACGCCCCCCCTCCCCCCCCGCCCATCATACTGCCCCTCCCAACCCTGGGCTGATCGAGATGGGAATGGAGGCCGTGGAATTAAATTCTGGGGGTTGTTTTCTGGTTAAATCAACCGAAGCTAACGTGATGGAAAGGTGAGAGAGAGGCTGATTGATGGAAGAGCCAGGAATTGGGGGCCACGGAGAGAGGGTCCTGGTGCAAGGAGGCAGGGAGGGCAGAGCTCTGGGCCATGAGGGCCTGGAGGAAAGGGGCCACACAGGGAGGAAGAGTATAGAACGCTGCTCTGGGGAGGTGATGAGGGGCCAGGGGGTGGGGCGAGCATATTAGCAAGGACTAGGCTGATTTATCTCCATAGAGGAGAGTGATCTATGGCAAGAAAGATGGAGATTAGAGCCAAGACATGGCATCCTGGGTGTGGGTGTGTTTGGTGTTTTCATCTAGAGAGCTCGTCCTGCCTCTTGCTCACCTTCACTCTCCTCCTCTTCATTAAGAGCTTCAGGATCCTTTCAGCTGGGAGCAGGAAGAGGCCACGTTGGAGGAGGACTCACTTCATCGAGAACTGCCCTTCCCTACTCTTCATGGACGCCCAGTCAACTGAGGGGCTGGAGCCCAGCCGCAGTGTGAGAACTCAGACCTAGTTAGGCTCAGGCCCTGGACTCCCTGTGGTCACTTGGACCACCTCTTGCCTCCACCTGCTCTCCTGGGGGTAAGATCTGAGGGACCTCCAGACAGGGGAGCGCAAGACTCTGTGTGTCCCGCTTCTTACCACTGTCCCACCTCCCAGAGAGGACTCTCCACTGCCAACTTCAAGGCCTTCTGAGAAGCAGAGGAGCCACATCCCAGTCAAGTGTTCATCTTCTCTGCTGCTTTGTACGCTGCCCCGACCCAGTTCCTCTGCTCTTCGGAAAACCTAATAAAAACGATTCTCCCCACCTGCCTCCTGTGGGTCCCAATCACCCTCCTGGCACTGCCCCTGGAGACCCAGCAGGGCTTGGAGGGTTGGACCTTTCCTCAGACATTGGTTCTTTCTCAATATCAGCAAATGACCCAGTACCCTTCAGGTGGTGGGTGGAGGGTCTCCTGGCCAAAGTGAGATCCTTCTTGATTAGGAGCCTCTCTGGGTGTTTTCCAGGGTATGGACGATCAATGAGCGAAGAGACCACAAGAGACTCAAGCTGGCTCCCCACACTCCAGCCGGTCCAGCTGCCCGGACTCACCACAGGCTCAACCCATTGTAAACCCACTTCAGGATGCCCAGCCTCATTTCTAGGCCCCTAAACTCCCCTGACACAGTGACCCAATAATGGGGTCTGGGCCAAGTGGAGAAGACAGGAGTGGGGCAGGGGGTGTCCCTTCCCATCTGGGGGCTTAGAGCTGGGTCCAGGGAGGACCAGGGAGGAGATAGGAACAGCTCCCTCTCTTCAGCTCCTGCCCAGCCCTTAGGGCTTGTTGGCACAAACCAGGCAGGTAGGGGCCTCACATAGGAGCTAAACCAAGGTTCGCACTATTTGACCCTTAAGTAGAATTTTTCTGTTCTAGTTAGTGGCTTTCTTCACACTTGAGTAGCCAGCACCAGGGACTAAATTCAGATCCTGTCCACTCTGCATCAAGACTCTGCCACCTTGAATGTGTTCCCCAGCCCAGTGTAATCTGTAACTAGCTGACACTAAAATGGACAGGACCCAGATATAAGGGATGGGGTCAGACCTTGGGGAGGGCTTCTCAGGAGGGTTGCACAGTATGGGGGCTGCCAAGTGGGGTGCCATTGAGGAGATGGCCCCATCCCTTCCCTGAGGAAACAAGGCTCACCTCTACTCTACTCGCTTCTTGCTCTTCTGCCAGGAATTGGACCTGGGGTTATGGCAGCCAGTAGAGTGAAGCCAGCAGGGTCTGTCTGTGACTGAAGGATACTTTGCCAGCTGTTGGAGAGAGAAGGGGTCATTCCCACCTGCTTGTTCCCTGGTGTCCCAAAGGGGCCCAATGCACCCCTGGCAGAAGGACAGGGTCAGAGCAGGCAGTGGTGGTAGCTGAGACGGGACTCGGGGGAGGGAGAAAAAGGGGGTTCTCCTGCATAGAGGGGTACGATCCCTAAGGGGCCAGAAGGAGAATAAGAAAGGAGGTGCCAGGTGAATGTGGGAAGGAGGAGGAAATCTGACTTAAGGAGATGCAGAAGAGGAAGGAGAGGATGAAAAGCAGGAGCTGGTGGGGTGGAGGGAAGGCCAGAGGGCAGAGAGGAGTGGGCAGAGGTGGCTTGGGATGCTGAATCCAGAGCTGGGCTGGGGGAGGGTGGCAGGGAGGCTGTGAGTGTGTGGCCAGTGGCTGTGGTGTCGTGGAGACTCTTCATGTCCCATTAGCAGCAATGGAAGGTGACATGTGGGGATCGATACCAATCGAGGCAACAGACTCCCAGTAATAAACCCATTTCGCTCACACTTCTCTGTCCCCGTGGCCGACCCCGCAGTGGGAGTGAGGGCTTCCCACCTCTGACCCAGCTCCGGAGAGGCTGCTCTCAGAACTGTCTGCAGCCCTGGCACCGAGCCCAGGCACTGTCGGTGCCTGGGCCACCTTCTTCCTTTTCTCTGGGAGTGAGGAGGAGCTGGGCCCACCTCCCAGACCCGTGGGCATTTCCAAGGCAGAAGAGGGAAAGGCTCTAGAATTTGTCGGCCAGCTCCCCCTGCAGGTGCAGGGAGAGCTCCTGCCTTGGCGCCCTGGGTGCAGAGGAGCACATCTCTCTGTGTGTGCCTCCGTGTGGGGGTCTGCACGTGGGTCTGTCTCGGCTGGATGTCTGTCTGCCTCTTGCCAAGGAATTGTGAAAGGAGTGTGCCTTTCTCAGTGGGTGTCTGTCCCTGCTACCGTGTATATTTGTGTCTTGGTGTCTGTGTCTGGTTTTGTTTCCAGTGTGTGTTGTTGGTGTGCAGTGTGGGGCTTTCTGAGTCCATACACAACCGTCTCTGGGAGCATGGGTGTGTGAATCTGAGTGGGTTCGTGTTTCTGCAGGCGTCTAATTGTGCTGTGTGAGTGGGTGTGCCTGTCCTTGTCTCCCTGTACCTGTGTGAAAAATGCTGCTGACCTCCCAGTTCTGGTCCCCAAACCCCAGTCCTTGAGGTGGACTTTGGTGGTGTCTTACCTTCCAGGGAGGGAGCTCAACCGTTCTGCTTGGCCTGGAACAAAGAGGTTCCTCAGATGTGGGACTTTCAGTGCTAAAATTGGGACCGTCCCAGAAAAATGGGACAGTAGCTTCCAGTTTCCTCTACTTCCAGGCCAGGATATGAGGAGGCTAAAGTGATGGCAATGCAGGTGTCAGGGGAGGAAATATGAGAGAAAGGTGGGGTGGGAGATTTGAAAGAGAGGATGGAGGCATTTGAACCGAGGAACTAGAAGAAAAAGGCTATGGGAGCAGTAGGAGAAATGTTAGTTTGATCAAAGGAGGCACTTCCTTTGGATGCAGAAGGAAGGAGTCTGGAAATTAACACAGGGAGGAAGAGAGATGGGCCGCCCCTGGCTCTGGGAAATCGCAGAGGAGAGCTGTGTTGGGTGCTGAGGGGACGATGGTGGAGGGGTGCCTGTGGGGGCTCCTGCCCTCCTGTACACACCACGCTTCTCTCTCTGTTTCCTCGCTGAATGAGGATGGCAGCATGGCTCAGAGATGGGTTTCCCAACAGGGTGCAGAGGCTCATGCCTGTAGTCTTAGCACTTTGGGGACCCCCAGGGGGGAGGGTCGCTTGAAGCCAGAAGTTTGAGACCAGCTTGGACAACTTGCTGAAATCCAGTCTCTACACACTAAAAAGAATTAGCTGGGTATGGGGGCCAGTAACAGTAGTCCCAGCTACTTGGGAGGCTGAGGCAGGAGGATCGCTTGAGCCTTAGAGTTTGAGGTTGCTGTGAGCTATCATCTATGACAGCCTGGGTGACAGAGTGAGACTCTATCTCTAATAAAGGTCACATGGGAATCCCTTAGTGTAGAGTGTGAGGAGGACACTGGACTTTGACCTCACCCCCTACTGCTGCTTGGCAGGCTCTCTCCCTCAAGGAGGACAGATGGGGCCTGGGTGATCCTGGGTGAAGGGCATGGGTTGGGTGGAGCTCAGGAGGCTTGGGGAGGGAGAGCTGGTTTGACAATCTCCAGAAATCTCTGAATGCCAAGAGGCTCTTAAGACTTGGCCATTTTGTTTACTATGGACTTCCTAAGCCCTATCTCAGTACCTAGTTGCACAGTAGTTGATCAGGAAAGGTTTTTTAACTAAATTTATAGCTTTACCTCATTGCTCCTGAGTTACCTCAGCTGTCCTTTCAGGAGGTGGCTGAGAAAGAGGTCCCTTTAGTTCTCCATCCCTCTCCTCCTGCCTGCTCCTGTCTTCCCTGCAGTCTCCTGCACTGGACCTCACAGGTCTTTTCTTTCTTTCTTTCTTTTTTTTTTTTTTTTGAGACAGAGCCTCAAGCTGTCACCCTGGATAGAGTGCTGTGGCATCACAGCTCACAGCAACCTCCAATTCCTGGGCTCAAGTGAGTCTCTTGCCTCTGCCTCTCAAGTAGCTGGGACTACAGGCACCCGCCACAATGCCTGGCCATTTTTTTTTTT
>CAUYON010203564.1:0-35719 GCA_963573935.1 Arctocebus calabarensis | reverse complement strand
GAGTATTAATGTCTTTATATAGTGATCAAGGAAATGCCATGAAGGATATCTGTAACAGTATGATCAAAATATTTCTGAATGTATATGAATCGTGCCCTGTGATTGCACCAATGTACAGAATTATGATTCAATAAAATTATTATTAAAAAAAAAACTCATTGAAGTTGTTTGTAACTATATTCAATTTTTATTACAAAATTAAGATGTATAAAAGAGAAATATTTGTGGACTATTGAGTAATATAAAAACATTAAAGTGTTGGCTCATGCCTCCAGGCACTCTGGGAGCCCGAGGCAGGTGGATTTCTTGATCTCAGGAATTCAAGACCAGCCTGAGCAAGGGTAAGATCCCTGTATCTACTAAAAATAGAAAGACTAGCAGGGCTAGGGGCACAGGCCTGAAGTCCCTGCTCCTCAGAAGGCAGAGGCAGGAGGATCGTTCACACCCAAGAGTTTGAGGTTGCTGTGAGCTATGACACCACGGCACAGCACCCAGGGCAACAGAGTGGAAGCTTGGTCTCAAAAAAAAAAAAAACAGAGCCATTTCATATATATTTTTAAATGCAGTCCTTTAAAATATGAATTTTTTAATTTTAGTGACATGAATATTAGAATCAGCTCCATGATTCTGTTTGGCAGAACATTAGGTAATGTCTGCTATATTTTTCTAAATGGTTTAGTTTTATAAAATATGAATTATTATATAATTTTTTAAATATTTATGCTTCCTTATCCTAAAAAAAATTATAGACTGTTTGATAGAGGGACATTTTTAAAAGCATGCAGTAACATCCGTTTCTTTAAAACATTGACATATCAGAACCTAGAAAGCTTCAGTGTCCTACACTTTAAACAAATGAGGAATGACAGATCCTAACTGGGACTCAGACAAACCCTTCATGACAGAGATATTTACTTCTTTGCTAAATTTGGACATGATTATAACTTTCCTGAAAAGAGATATTTCAGTAGTTTTTATTGAAAACCCTAAGGCAAAATGAAAAATACATGTGGGTCGAAAATAGATCTTTACTTTTAGTTTTATGTTTTATAAAATATTTTTGCATTCTTAGGTATACATATTAAATTGTCAACATTTTATGTATTATATATTAATTTATATTATATTTATATATTATAGATTTGAGCAAATAATACTTTCATGGTATACAGTATTGTATTAGTCTGCTTGGGCTGCCATGATGAATTAATTATCATAGACGGGGTGGCCTAAACAATAGAAATTCAGGTCTCACAGTTACAGAGTCTGGAAGTCCAAGAGCAAAGAGGCAGCACAGTTGGTTTCTGTAAGGGATCTCTTATGGGCTTGCAGATGGCAGCCTTCTCATTGGGTCTTTACATGACAAAGAGAGAGAGAGAGAGAGAGAGAGGTCTCTGGTGTCTCCCTTCATCTCATAAGGACACCAATCCCATTGGTTTAGGGCCCCACCCTTATAACCTCATTTATCCTTAAATACCTTCCTAAAGGCTCTTATTCCAAATACACTCACATTGGGGATCAGGCTTTATCACATGAATATTTGGGGGACATAATTTAAACTATGGCAGGCATTTATAAGAAATTATGCATGCAAGGTCAAGTGAAAAAAGAAAAAAACTGGACGCATTGCAATACTTGGAATTGCAAATTTTCACAAAGTTATCTGTGCTATAGATAGTGATTTTGGTCACAAAAATATGGGAGAAGATTCAGTTAAAATTCATTCTGGTTGGAGGTTATATGTAGATATGACATTCGTCCAGAGTAAATTATGACTTAAAGATTCTTCTTCGAAAAGTACTACCTAGAATTTTTTTTACTATTTGATTTTTTTAATTAAAGTATACTGATATGTTGCAAGAAAATGAAATTGTCATTTTTAGTCCATTTTCAATGGAATTGGTAAATGTATGGTCTCTTTTCTGTTATTCGTTTCATAATTTGGTAAGTGGAATGCAGAAGCAGAAAAATAACTAAGGCAATAAGAATTGTCTTCCTTATGTAAAATTTAGCAAACATAATGGAAAAACTTACTCAGTTCGTTAAAACTGATGTCAATGAAGAAATGTAACTATATATGAACATGCTTTGTGCACGTCTGTGTGTTTTTGCCTGTTATTCTTTAGTTTAGTCGGAAATACTATGAGAATGTCTAAAATAAACAGGGAAATTAACTGCTTTTTGTAATCTTGGGATTACACAGTAACGCTTTCCTTCATCCAGAGTGGATTTGTCTCTTAGATGAGATATATATTTGCTGATGTTTTTGTAAAATTTAGAGTACTCATTTTTCTTTGGGTAAAAATCAATTGGCACTTGTATTGAAACCATAATCTGTTTTCTGAAACAAATACTTATTATCACGCACAAAAACAAATAATGTGTGGCTTATCATCAAAATTTTTGTGTGCATACATACGTGTGTGTGTGTGTGTGTGTAATTCAAGTGGCATTGAAATAGCTATTTGGTTTAGGACACATACTGTGATATTATCTAACATTGCTTTATTCTCATATTGATCATGTTAGGCTCATTAAGAATTGATAACAGCAAAAAACAAAATGTAACTTGTCTTGGATAATTGCCTACTCACCCGTCTGCTATAGTTTGGCCCACTGTCAGCCTCACTTTCTACATCTGGGCTTTTTTGTTTAATACTGCTTAAGACATAAAAGGTCAGCAGTACTATTCCTTAAAAATGAACAAATACCTCATGTTATTTTGCTGACCTTTTTGGGACTTTGAGGCTGTTTTAGCTGAGGACCAAATTAGATTGTATTCAATCCTCTAGAATAAAATGAATGGATTGCAGGTATAATTCTCTATGGCCACAGTGGGAAAGGACATTATGTTTGGTAAGGAACTCTGAGACACCGATTAGAGTTTTGTTTATAAAATTCATTCAAGCCATACTAACATTGTTTTGTTTTTGTTTTATGCTTTTCTTGTAGCTCCTGTAAATCCTCATTTGAGTAAGTATATTTTTACTTTTAAAATGGAATTATATTTCCTGATTAAGAAAAGTAGCATGTGTAAAAGTATACAAAGATTATTTAGCAACTGTTCTTATTAAAATACCATAGTCTAGCATCAGTAAAATTGGCATTAAAAAAATTAGTAAAGTTGCTGTTACATGTGAATGTTAAATTCCAAAGGACACATAGTTAAAGATAAATCATTTAATACTGATAATTTATATTTATAAATGTTCCTAAATATGGAAACATGGAGACATTTTCCCAACCTGCTTTAATATTTGCTCTTTCTGAAACTGTGGGATAATTTTTTTGGAATTATATATTATGGTTGTTTTATATCTCTCTGATTTTAATTCCACATTCCACTCATAAAATACTAAAGTTGTTTCCAAAGTTGGTGTTCAAAGGAATTGATCAGTATTTTTCTCCATAGAACACTACTTTAAACCTCAGTGTATTTGTTCTAATTTAGGCTAGGAATCCTGTAAGAGTGTTAAATGTTGGAACTTTTGGAAAATTATTTTTATTTTGTTTTACGTTACAGGTTATGAGTACAAGATGACATTTGTATATATCTGAAAAATATTCCCATATATGAAAACCTCCCAATCCCTTGAAAACAACTTAGAATTGAAAAAAGGAAATACAGTGAAAACTCCACTCTAAAATAGCAATCCATGAAAGCGTTACATGTTCAATATAAGGGTAGATTTTTGTAGGTTTAGGGAATGACTGAAGAGGGCAAGTTAATACAAGAGGGCCAAAGGGTATCAGGTTTCTTTTTCCTGAGTTTTGAATCTTTCTTTACAATATTGGGAAGAATTCATGGAAATAAGGAAAAATTGTAGACATTATGTAAAGTTGAATATTTAAATTATCTTTATTTTTATGTTGCCCCTAAAACTCTGCCAAGATCATTTTGTAATTAGACAACTAGTAAAAATTCAAGATCTATTCAATTCTCAGTTCTATATCTTCGTGAAAATCCTGGACTTTATTACTTTCCTAGTTGATGAGATCTTTTGATAATGTTATAGTACATTGGCTTTTAATGAGTTTATACAACTCCATGAATTTTCATTATCTATCAAATAAGCTTTATTATAATAAACCTTTTTTATGAATAAACTTCTTTGTACAAATTTATAATTATTACATTTAGCGACAAAATAATCATAAAATTGTGGTTCTGATGAGTTGTTTTGCTTTTATAATTTTTCCTGACAACTTTTTTATAAAATTTCTTTAGTAAGTTTCTTTAATATATAGATAAATGTCCTCAAAAGTAATGAAGAACTTGATTTTGCTTATGTATCTATATTCAACTCTTGTAGCAATTACAATAGTATAAAGAAATGATGTCATATAAAATAACCTAAATTATGTAGAATCTTAGGCATATCTAACTTTTTTACAGTTCTCATAAACTATTATTGATTAATTTTACCTTGAGAGGCTTAAATATTCAATGTTTAAAATGTTCTTGTTCATTTTTAAAGACAAAATTGTTTCTTGTTTTAAACAAGTTTAAATTAAATTATAAAAATACACAGTTAAGGAGTGTTATAAAAATTTATTATGAATAATTTTATATACCATATAAAAAGTTTGGCAACAAATTTATGAACTGAAGTTCCTAGTCTACACATCTGTATTAGACATCTTTTTTTGTGTGTGTATGTATATGTGTGCATAAATATATATATATAATATATAGTTAAACAACTGAAATCAATATTTAAAATGAGGCAGTACCCTTCCAGAATTATTGTAACTGCAAAGGAACATCTGAAGGAATAAACTGTTGTACCTAAAAGATATTTTTAATAAAGGGCATAAATATGAGTCTAATAAATGTTTATTTTTTTAGAGACAGTCTCCCTCAGTAGAGCACTGTGGTGTCACAGCTCACAGCAACCTCCAACTCCTGGGCTTAGGTGATTCTCTTGCCTCAGCCTCCCGAGTAGCTGGGACTACAGGTGCCCACTACAATACCCGGCTATTTTTTTGTTGCAGTTTGGCCGGGGCTGGGTTCGAACCTGCCACTCTCAGTATATGGGGCCGGCGCCCTAACCACTGAGCCACAGGCGCTGCCAAATATTTTTTATGCAATATCATTTATCTAGAAATTTACTAATTTTGACTTCTTTGAAAACTTACATTTTCTGTAATTCTACTTTTGTGGTATATAAAATATAAATAAGTACAAAGGGGCAGCAAGTCTTTAATCTGGAAAACAAAATTTAAGAAAAACCTAAAAACTTATTCCTTAAATTTAATGTTTTCTTCTTATAAGTAAGTTCCAGTTGTTTTCAATTAATTCAGGTATATTATCCCAACCCAGGGTTCCCTTGCCAAGGATATCTGATCAATCTCACCCTTTGCAGGCAGAGTGGGGGAAGACAGGGCACTCAAGCGGGAGACTCTGCCTTTAGATGTTTATATCTCTATGAATTCCAGAAAATCTGGATTGTTTGCCTTTTTCATTTAATAGCCAATGTTTCCTCCTAACTGAGCCTTGTGAGTAAGGATTATTGTGATTTCATATACTTGTTATAAGGTCAAATGAAATAGTAAACACTATATTTAATTTTTCTCAATTAAGGAAATACACTGATTAATTATGGGTCTACTGGATATTACCAACTTCTATGTTTACACCTGTTTTTCCAGTAGGGTACATCCTAGTAGGAAAACCTTGGGTACCTAGAGGTGATATTTCCCCCCCTGCATTTCAGGGACAGTAGGAAAAGCTTCTCTCTACGCTGACATTGAGTCTGAACTCAGCTTATAGTAGGCGTCCAGGAAAACACAGCCCTTCCTCTGGGCTTCATTAGGTCTTTTTATTTCTCCATTTCAAGTAAATGTCAAGCATTTGGGAAAACTACATTCACATAAATTATGAAAGATGACTACTTTTCAAAGTAATTTGCTATTATCTTGCCTAAGCAACTTCCATGTGTGCAGATGGATATATATGAATGCACTTGCAGACATGCACGGACAATTAAAAACTCAAGGTACACATGTTTAAAACATCATCATGTCAATTAATAAAGTTAATTTTCCAATTAACAGGTTTTGTATTCCTATACATACAATTATGGCATGTATTATATTCTTTAATTTCAGAAGGTATTTCAGAAGAAAATGGTTTGGGTTTTAATTATTCAGTGAAACTGACTTACATATGAAAGTACTTTTCTTTTGCATTACAATTGCAAGTTTTACTTGAGTTATAATCTTGTGTACTATTACGGCTATAGTGCCATTATCACAATGTGGCATTGTTAATGCTGTATGATGATTTAAATTTTTCTTGTAAAGGTATGGGGGGGATGTTTGCATTTATTTCATGAATATTAATTACCCTAATTAAAATTTGTGAACAGGAGAATTTCACTGTGGATTTGAAGATGGCAGCATTTGTTTGTTCACCCAAGATGATACGGATAATTTTGACTGGACAAAACAAAGTACTGCAACAAGAAATACAAAATATACCCCTAACACAGGGCCTAACGCTGACCGCAGTGGCTCCAAAGAAGGTAGGACAGTATGGAGCGTTGTGTTCAGACAATCAGAGTTTTACAAATGCTGCTAATAGGAGCTGTGGGAGTATTCTTGTATAGCTGTGCATGGAGGCTCACACCTGTAATCCTGCACTCTGGGAGGCTGAGGTGGGTAGATTGCTTGAGCTCACAAGTTCAAGAGCAGCCTGAGCAAGAGAAAAACCCCCATCTCTAATAAAAATTGAAAAATGAGCCAGGCGTAGTGGTGCACACCTGTAGTCCCAGCTTGGAAGGCTGAGGCAGAAAGATTGCTCAAGCCCAAGAATTTGCGATTGCTGACGCCATGGCACTCTACCCACGGCAGCAGAGTAAGACTCTGCCTCATAAAAAGAAAACAAGGCATATTCTTGTATATATTTGAAGATACGGAATAGAACATTAAACTTTATGACAGTATTAATTATTTAGATATTTCCAAATATTGTGGATATTTTTTCTTAGATCTCCCTGATATGTATACTTGGGAGTGGGGATTTTTTGATAATTCAAGTCTAATCTTCACATTTTTCTCCAATTTTTATATATCTTTAATTAGGTAGATAATTTATTCTTTATGTTACAGCCACTATTAGTTAAATATATACAGACAGACCTCATAAATGAGGCACAAATCCTGTCAGTCTTTGTATAACAATCCTAAAACGTTTCAATGGTTTGAAATTTCATGTGCCTACTAATGAGTGTGTTTAAGCTTTTATCCTGTCTGTTTAAAGGTTTTTATATGTACATTGAGACATCACGACCCAGACTGGAAGGCGAAAAAGCTCGACTGCTCAGCCCTGTCTTCAGCATCGCTCCCAAAAATCCTTATGGACCGACCAACACTGCGTATTGTTTCAGCTTCTTCTATCACATGTATGGACAGCACATAGGTGAGAAAACAAGAATTGCTCGTTGTGAAGGAAAGCGTAGCTACGGAGAAGGTTCATAAACACTCGGCACGAAAACAATTTTGTCAAAGCATGCTATAGCATTGGCTTTTTAACTGATACACCTGCAAGTTGCCAAATGAGTTAGTCAGAATTTTTCCCTATCTCCTAATTTCCCAAATTTAGGTCAGAATTTGAAATTTTAGAGCATTACCTGTCTCCTCTTGGAGTTTAATTCAGGCAGACCATCAACAATTAAATGCTCCATGAGATCTTGTAGAGACAGCATCATTTCATTTGTTTCTTTCCAAAGAAATGTAATTGACTAGTGACTCATTCCCTATTCTTCGTGATGCAAAAGAATAGTGTGTATTGTGCTGGCAATTACTTGGGGCACCAGCCACATGTTTGGAATATTGGTGTGACTCTTCTCTCCCTTATAAAGCTTGCCTAAGATGCCTCATACGATTAAGGATGGGCTAGGATCTGAAGAGTATACAGAGGTGAAGACTCGTCCCTGCCCTTAGAGACAGGCAGGATAGAGGCTGAGTAAACACGTGACCATGCCAGACAGAGAACCACAGACCCCTGAGCAGACCTAGCAAATCCCTCAGTGTGGCGGGGAAGATCATGTCAGTTTACAATTCTTTCTATGCAATTCTAAAATTCATTCATTTGAATACCAAAATTTTCTTCTTTTTTTTTTTTTGTGGAGACAGAGTCTCACTCTATCGCCCTTGGTAGAGTGTTGTTGAGTCACAGCTCACAGCAACCTCCAGCTCTTGGGCTTAAGCGATTCTCTTGCCTCAGCCTCCCGAGTACCTGGGACTACAGGCGCCCACCACAGTGCCCGGCTAATTTTTGATGCAGTTCGGTCGGGGCCGGGTTTGAATCCGCAGCCCTCGGTATATGGGGTCGGCGCCCTACTTGTTGAGCCACAGTGAACACCAAAGTTTTTAATACTTTGTTATTTGGCAGTCCATGCTAGCCTGATTTAATGACCTGAATGGATACATACAACTTTATATTTGCAGCAAAAATATTACTGGATTCTGTGCCAGGGCATATCACGTACTATATGAGAGATATATCTATCATCTTTCTAACAGAAGACAAAATTGAGAACAGTGATGCATTCCTAGCCCCACAGAGGTTAGGTGAGGCCTGTCAGTCTGTATCTGCTTAAAGAATGAGGCAAATGCTTCAAAACCAAGGGAGACATTTCTCCTGGGCTCACAAGTGGGGCGTGTTTTCTCCAGAAGGATATCAGCACCAATAGGATTAAGGCGCTGTAATGAGTGAGTAAAATACGGGGAGTTAGGGTGCTATTAATATCTGTACATACATTAATTTAAAAAATAATATGAATGTATGTTGATATAAACAAACAAAAATTAACAGCTACTGTATTATGTAAATTAGGTAATGCTCTTAATATGTTTATCAAAATGAGACTCTGTTTACAGTAGAGAAAACTGAACTTCAAGACTTTTATGTAAGTTGCCATGACTGGCTGTGCTGGAATTAAAATTTATAGCCAACACTATTAAACTTCATTCCTCACAGGAGAGCAAAAGATAAGGGCCTTCAATTCAGTCAAGGAGTCTGGGCTGGAACTTGCACTTAGGGACCCCCAGACTTTATAGAGAAGTCACTTTCAACGTCTATGTCTTAGTTTTCTAATCTGTAAAATAGGAATGACAGTGCCTCCGTCTGAAAACTGTGGTTTAGGTTAAACCAGATAACATACAAAATATCTGCTATCAGATGGCAGATGCTCCTTATCTCGGATTATCTGGAATCTCGAGTAGCTGGAATAATAAAGTAACAGCCAACAGTTACAGGACACTCATCGGGGACCAGGACGCATCGTGGGTTACTTCTCTCACTCTTCACCATGAGAATGTGTGCTCATTCAAATCATTATCCTGTGTTTCAAATAAGAAAACTGAAATACCAGGAATTTAAATTACCATACCCACCCTGTGGCTAATAAGAAGTGAAACCATAATCCAAGGAGGTGAAGCCCTGGTCCACGGCCAGGAAGCTGAGCACAAAGCCTGTTCCACCACAGTGTAGGGAGAAGGGGGAGTGTGGTGAGAGCTCACCCGAGGAGGTGACACTTATGCAGTAGACGGGTGAAGTATGACACATTTTGTGCAAACAAAAACATAACAAGATCTTTGACTTAGGAAAACAAAGATTGTAGGAGTGGGTGAAATTATTGCAAAACAGATTCTGAACTGGAAAAGCACTTAAAAAGCAATGAGAATACTCATGATTTCACCACCACATAAACTCTGAAACAGATCTCCGCATGGCTCTGGAGCCATTTGGCCTTCATGAGATTATGAACTCTTGGTAATACAAAAGTAGCATTAGCTCAGCTCTAAATCTTAGCTGTGCATGTCTATTTTATTCTCTATTTTTAATATATTTCATGGAATTTGTCTTCTTTCAATTTGCCTTGGAACAGGCATGTTTATTCATTTTTAAATAAGTGATTCCAACCTAATATTTTGAATTCCTTGAAGATACAAAATATATATTTTATTATTTATGAGATTGGCTCTTTTAAGAGTTCCTTTCAAAATTTCTGCCTATTTCTACTGTGTCCCAGTATAATTTTAATATACTTTTACAATTATTATTCTTACCCTCTTTATGGTCAATGGATGTCCAGACGACTTTCTACCAATTTTTCTGTGATTGTTTCAGGGATGTAGTTGACAAGGACAGTTCTCTATTTCTTGGTAAACATTTAACATTTTGACCCGTGGACGAACTCGAAGCTTTATCAGGTGGCTGCAGGTTGCAGGTTGGGTATCAGGGTTTCTTTCTTCTAGTCCCTTCCTCGGGGCACAGGCATTCTGCTGAGTAAAATGAGGGTTTAAAATGCCTGTTGCAGACATTGAATAATCAATTACAACTTGACAATGTGCTTGTTAGAGGGATCTCCCCATAGTTAACACCCCTCCTCTTTGTGTATATTATTCTCAGACCCTCAGTCACCTGTAAATCCAGGGGTCATTTATAGTCACTGGTTTTCCAAATTTCATTCTAAGTTTTCTTCTTTCATTGGGACATTTTCAAAACTGACTTGTACTATGTTTCTAATAGCCTAATTGCATTTATTACTTCTTAGATAATTGTAAATAAAATATAGTTTTAACTGTGACTGAAGGACAGGAGATTATTGACAAGAGTCATAATTAATATAATTAATATAAAAGTGGATGGCACATTAATTAGAAGAGAGAATCCTCTTTGAAATAAAGTCAAATATGTTACATTACTTATCTATTGCTACATCACAAATTTCCTGAAAATACTTTAGCTTAAAATAAGCAGCATTTATTTTGTCGCAGTTTCTGTGAGTTAGGAATATGGGTGAGGCTGAGATAGGTTCCTGTGGCTCGAGACCCCTCGGGAGGTTGCAGTCAAGTGTCCAGCTAGGACTCCAGTATAATGTGAAGACTCAGCGTAGACAGGACATAGTTCTCAGCCTGCTCCCTGGGTTTCTGGCAGGGTTCCATCGCCGGTGTTGGATCATAGCTATTGATATTCTTTCCAGCTGTTGATCATAGGCCTCCGTTGGTTTCTTAAAATGTGGACCTCTGTACAGAGCTGTCTCCTGACATGGTACAGGCTTCCTTCAGATAAGTAATCCAAGGAAAAGAGATTAAACACATGCCCAGGACTGTCTCTGAAGTGACATCCCGTAACTGCATCTTCGTTCCATTAACAGTAACTGAGTTGATGATTCCGGCCCATCTTCAAGGAGAGAAAATAACACGGCAGTGTGAAAACTAAGAGGTTGAGATTGTTTGGAGGCAATTTAGAGGTTGTCTGCCTCGTGGGTACAATTTCTTCTTAGTTAAATGTCTCATCAAAACTGATTGAAGAAAAAACATGCTTCCAAATGAAAGCTGTAAGAATGTGCTAATTCTTAACAATATATTCACATGTAAATGATACTATATCCAGCTATTGATAAATATAAGATTATTTCAGTATTCCTGTAACTACTAATAGGCATTTTTAACTCATAATATATCAGCTGAATTTCTAATGTTCTTGCAAAGAAATTGAATCTCATGAGGACACCAGATATGACAAACGCATATTAAAACCCAGGGAGATACAGTCTTCATTTATTTCTAAAAATGAAGAGTGAGCAGATATAAGCATCATATCATACCAGGAAATTGAAGGTAAAAATATGAAACAGACTTACGAATCCATTCTCTTACTAAGAAAGGTCCGGATGTGAAAATGGGGGCAGAGTAAGGAACAGGAGTGTGTTAATGAGGAACCTGAGAGGAAGAAAGAACGGGGGAAGCAGAGAGGGTGGGATCGTCGAGGGGCTGCAAACAAGTGGATGGAAAGGGTAAGTTTAGAGACACAAGCACAAACACCATAGAGAGCGCAAGTTTTATGAGGAGATGGGGGTTTAGAGCTCGGGCCAGGGAATTAGCCTGGAGCTAATGTCACTTCCAGTGAGATGGAAAAAGTAGGAGCATGGAGCTCAGGTAGGAGCGTGGCTTCCACTGCACCCCCAGATGCAGAGATGAGAAGCCAGCAGGAAGGTTGCCTTCCCGCGGTCTCTGTTTTTCCTGCAAACTAAACAGAGATATATGTCTGCAAAGACCGTGTAGCCCCAGGGAGTGATAAAGGGCAAACCAACCGGCTGTCTGTAGGGCTGGCTGGAGAGGTCGGACATGAGGCGTCAGTTCTCAGGGTTCCAAAATGCCTTTTAGGAAACATGTTCAGCTTGAGTCCCACCATTGCTCGTGTGTAGTCCGTTCACCCTGCTGGTTTCCTGCTGCCTCATTGGTCCATAGATTGCAGGGTCGGAATCATCCCGTAAAACCAGTAACCTAGGGCTGCGGGGCTGTGTGCCTGCGGATTCTCCCGGGGGTGGTAGCTCCGGAGTCCATTCTACTCATACTTGGAAGTTCTCAGATCAAGCTCCCGTCAGGTGCCTGAGGCCTCATCACCCGTTCTATCCTTTGTTCTTCTGAACTGAATGTTTGGGGGGAGCAAAACTAATGCCTGTTCCCATGACATGGTGCCCTGTCCGTTGGTATTTGTTTACAAATATTTATTTATTTTAAATATTTATTAAAATATTTATTACATGCTTACAATTATGTTCCAACCCTCTAGTAAAACTTAGGGTAATTTCCAGTACATTCACCTTTTGTGTACCTGGTTTTGAATCACCAGATACATCTAATAGTTTCTCCTATTTAATTCTTCATTGATGATGGTCTCTTTGGCAATGTGTATATTTAAGGAAAATGAATGCTACAAACTAACTGAGAAGGGCTGGTGGTTCAAAATAGACAAGTCTCATTTTGGTGTAAGAAGTAGACAGTATGGGCTCAGTGCCTGTGGCTCAACGTGCTAAGGCGCCAGCCACATTCACCTGAGCTGGCGGGTTCAAATCCAGCCCAGGCCCGCCAAACAACAATGATGGCTGCAGCCAAAAAAATGACCAGGCATTGTGGCGGGTGCCTGTAGTCCCAGCTACTTGGGAGGTGGAGGCAGGAGACTTGCTTGAGCCCAGGAATTGGAGATTGCTGTGAGCTGTGATGCCACAGCACTCTATCCAGGGTGAAAGCTTGAGGCTCTGTCTCAAAAAAAAAAAAAAATTGCTTGGTCTGCCACACAGGGGCCTAAAAGAAAAAGCCAAAAGATAAACCCAGTCCAGTGATTCCCAGCCCACATGGACAAGTCAAGCAAACAAGGCCAGCAAATAAAAGATGGATGTGTTACCAGTTTGAAGCTATTTGGAGATTTTGTTTTCCTTACACAAGTCAGCCGGTCCTAACTAAAATTAAATTGAAAATGTAACCCTAAACTGGGCGGCGCCTGTGGCTCATTGAGTAGGGCGCCGGGCCCCATATACCGAAGGTGGCGGGTTCAGGCCCCGCCTCAGCAGATAGCCGGGTGTTGTGGCGGGTGCCTATAATCCCAGCTACTCGGGAGACTGAGGGAAGAGAATCGCCTAAGCCCAGCAGTTGGAGGTTGCTGTGAGCTGTGTGACGCCGCAAAAGTGAGACTCTGTCTCTGCGAAAGGAAAGAAAGGAAGAAAGAAAATGTATGTGCACAATACAATTATCTCTGTATGCAAACGACATGATCACATATGTAGAAAACTATACCCACAAAAAAATAAAAAATAAAAACTGAAAAAAGAAAAGAAAAAGAATTTTTTTTGTTTAAAGAGACAGAGTCTCACTTTATTGCCCTTGGTAGAGGGCAGTGGTGTCACAGCTCACAGCAACCTCCAACTCCTGGGCTCAGGTGATCCTCCTGCCTCAGCCTCCCAAGTAGCTGGGACTACAGGCGCCCACCACAATATCTGGCTATTTTTTGTTGCAGTTTGGCTGGGGCTGGGTTCGAACCCACCACCCTCAGTATATGGGGCCGGCGCCCTACCCATTGAGCCACAGGCACCACCAAGTAAAGACATTTTTACAAACCGAATTATTTCACCAAAATTTTGGCCCACAGTCTTCATTGGATTACCTATCAGAATAATTAAAGTTTAGCCATGTGAATAAATCCCAATTTTGTCAAAAATACAATTTGTATCCCTCTTTTATAAACTAGTAAGGTTGTATGTTTTACTGTCTCATGACCAAAATTCTAAAATGAAAGCTATAAGATCTTTATTTGTGTGTGTCTATATATGGTTAGCTGTGTTTATACATACTTAGTATGGGTACTAAGTTGGGCCTACACAGTAAAATCTAGTATAGTCCCTTTAGAAATTCTATTCAGATTGGCTTTTAGTAAGTCCTCACTTAACATTGTGGATAGGTTCTTGGAAACTGTGACTTTAAGCAAAACAATGTGGAATGAAACCAATTTTTTTTTCCCGCATCAACCTTATACTGAAAGAACACCGAACAAAATGACATTACGTGAGATCTGCTGTATGTCATTTCACTTAAAGTTACAGGTTCTAAGACCCTGCCAATGACATTGAGGACTTTTTATCTATACTAAGTAACCCAAATGTCTTATAGTTCACATGACTTAAGTAAATAAATCTTTATTTAAAAAAAATTGCTTTTAGGCCATTACTACTAAAAATGAAAAACTGAGGCAGGAGCATCACTTGAGCCCAAGAGTTAGAGGGTGCTGTGAGCTATGATGCCACAGCACTCTATCAAGGGCAACAAAGTGAGACACTGTCTCTAAAACAAAAAAACTGGTTTTAAATTTGCTAGTGAAATAAAAATGTCTTCAAATTTGTCAACATATATTTTTGCCTGGATTTAATTGTCAGATAGTTTTCATTTGTCTTTGCTAGATGTTTTGAAGTTTCAAGGTTTAATACAAAGGTTATAAAACCATAATAAATTCAGCCTGAAACAAAATTATCTTTTTATGAATTTTTCTTTTCTTTTCTTTTTTTTTTTGTAGAGACAGCGTCTCACTTTATCACCCTCGATAGAGTGCCGTGGCATCACACAGCTCACAGCAACCTCCAACTCCTAGGCTTAGGCGATTCTCTTGCCTCAGCCTCCGAGTAGCTGGGACTACAGGCGCCCACCACAACGCCCAGCTATTTGTCTGTTTTGCAGTTCACCGAGGCTGGGTTTAAACCCGCCACCTTTGGTACATGGGGCTGGCACCCTACTCGATGAGCCACAGGCGCCGCCCCCATGCCCATCAATCTTTGAAGGTCTGGAAGGGAAAAGGGTAAGAGGATAAAAGGAAGGGACAGAGGGACCATGGAATCCCAAGGAGCCCCTGGGGCTGCATACAGACCCCTGAGGGTCCAGCAGGGAAACTTGAGGGCACCCCAGGGCTGGATAGGAAACCCTACAGTGGGGGTGGGGGGAAGAAGACTCCTTACCTGGAGGGGGCAGGGTGGGGGTTAGAGGAAAGCAGACCCTCCTGTGAGTGACAAGCACCAGGGATGGAGAGGGAGGGAAAGGCTTGAAATACTGACAGCTGCTGGTGGGCGGGCGCTAGGAGACGAATTAAAAGCTCCTGAGGCCTGAGCAGTGGCTGCATTCACTCTTTGTGAAGGTCAAGGAAATGGAGAAATCAAATTGGCAGGTGGAAGCAGAAGCGAAGACTTAGGAATCTGCGTATCCAGAGCGACTCCCTCAATTCCTTCTTAGCTGTGCTCACCTGTTCTACCTCCCAGGGTGGCTCAACGCAGAGTTTGGGAAAGCCAGGCTGGCTGGGCAGGGTGGGGCCAACGGAGCAGATCCAGGCCTGGGAGGGGCCCCATCACACCCAGTGGGGTATGGGAGCTTCTGAAACCAATGATTCTCAATTCTAGGTGACTCTGTCCTTTGGGGGAATATTTGGCAACATGTGGAACATTTCTGACTGTCACAACCAGGAGTGCAGAAACTCCTGCTGGCATTTAATGGGTAGAGGCCAGGAATGGTGCCAAACACTCATACTACATAGGACAGCCCCACAACACAGACATATTCGGCCCCAAATGGCAGCAATGATGGAGGAGATGGAGAAATTGTGCTCTAAAGGAATGTCACCTTGGGAAGACCTGGCCGGAGGCCAGCAGATTAGGCAAACCTGATTGCCAGACTTCTGAGCATCTAAGATGTGACAGACGTTGAGGGCCCCGTCACGCCAGTGCTGTTGTGCAGACAGAACCACACCGGAGCCACTGTTGTGTCATGTAGCTGCACATCCGAAAGCGCGTTCATGAGGGCGGGGGTATTAGGAGCGACTAGAGGCAGGTGGAGGGCACACAGGGCTCCCAGGCCAGCCCGCTCCACACTTGGCCGCTCCTCATCCCCCGTCACCCCAGTCTTCCCCATGGCTGAAAAGAAAGGAGAGGGGAGGAGAAGGGCAGATGGCTTCTACCTGGGGCTCCGAGGCAGGCTGAGAAGATGGCATTGAGCGTGTGCTGATGACCGCCACATCCTGGGAGGAAGAGGTGCTTGGTCTGGGCAGATAGTTCTTTAAACTTTCATGAGCCTCGGTTAACCTCTGCCCACAGAGAACTGACGGCTCCCAAGGAGCCCACGCAGATGGACAACAGATCAGATTTCACTTGGGACCAATTCACTTCTCCTCATTCTTACTTCAAAGGTTGTCTAAGGTAAGGGCAGGCAGAGCCTTTTCAGAGAATGAGCCACCTTATTTAAGTTCAGAGACAGATCTGCTGAAAAGTCAGCAAAAGGAGAGGCAGCCTCTGGCTCCACCCACCCACAGCCTAAGAACCGTGAACTGCAGCCACCACCAGTACCCTCGGAGTGAGCTGCTCAGGCAAGTTCAATCTACGTTCAAATACTGCTTTTGACTACAGTTCATATTTAATTGAATGTATGTACTACAAAGTCACTCAGATATTTTAATCGCAGAGCCCCTTTCTTTTGCCCAAAATCTCATGCCTCTGGCTAAACCCCAAGAAAAACAACCCTCCCTTGAAAACCATAGTAGCTTATCTTAAAAGCGCGGCTATTTGTTTTTTCTCTAAATTCTAAAACACAGCTCTCTCTTGCAGTATTTCTGGAGCTCTTAAAAACTACAATGAAAGGTATGCCAGGGGAAGGTTTACAGCTAGAGATTCGTTCATTATTTCAAAACTATCACTGGGGCACAGTGGCACCACCCAGTAAACCCAGCTATTTGGGGAGCTAGCCCAGGATTTCAGGTCCAGCCTCGGCAACTTTGTGAGACCCTGTCTCTAAAAAAGTAAATGACTGCAGTGCCTGCTAGTAGTAGGCTTTCTACTAGGTGCTGGAGACAGTCTGAGGAATACACCGCAGCAAATGTGACGGGAGAGTCGCCCAGGGCTCCCATCTCAGCCCTGCTACTTGTTATGATCATAAGTGAGTTGCTTAATCTCACTAATCTTCTGTTATCTGTAAAATGGAAAGTGATGATAGTTTCCACATGCTAGGTTTGTTAGAAGGATAAAATGAATTTAAAAATCTGAAATCCATACACTGGTGTGTAGGAAGCCTACAGTAAAGGAGGGCTGTTACCCTTCTCATCCAGCTTCCCATCACCCCGGGTCTCTGAAGGCCTCTGCAGGGCTCCTTCCAGACTGAGCAATCACACAAAGCCTGCAGGAATTTCTGTGTCCAGCTTCAAAGTACCATGAAGTTTAAAATGCACCTCCTCTCTTGTAGGATCCTATGGAAATGACCATGAAATAGCTATTAGGTCTGACCCACGCAGAGGGCAGAGATCTGCGCCAACAGGGTTATCAACAGCTTTGTGCTAGTTGCATCTGAGATTAAAATAACAAAAAATAAAAATAAATAAGGAGAACTTGCTAAATGTTTTCTTCCAAGGCTCTCCAAGCAGAGGAGTGTGGTTTTCCAGACGAACTGTGTCTTGTTGCCTGTATAACTTTCAGGCTGAAGTGGAGGAAGTCATTCTACTGGCATTGTGTTCCTTTCTGAGGTGCACGCTTGCTCCTTGGAGGACTCCCTACCTGCTTTTCTTTGTCTGTATTTTGCTCCTCCAATCTGGTTTGCTCTCCTCCCTCTGACCCTGAGTCTTACCTTTCAGTCGCGTTCATTTACTCATTGACTCAGATACACACACCCGTCGTCATCCAGCCAGCCAGCCATTGATTCAACAAATAATACTGATAGCGCGTCTCAGCCACCATGCATTATGAATATAGCAACAAACAGGGGGAAATTAAGTGGGGGAGCTCCACGACATCAGGACACACAAAGAGAAAGAGACAGGTGCGCACCTGCATTAGGCTGGGTATTTACAGACTCTGTTGGTTTCTGGGGAACTGCTATTCCTACATAAGGCTAAAAGCTGTGAGGGCCTGAAACCTACTTCTTTTTGTCAGAACAACACACAGACTTGCTTGTGTCATGGGACACAATCTCCAAAGGACATGAGAGTGATATGTGAGGCATATAATTTGATGCAGGCCGTTCTTCCTTCTTCAAGGAGCCTATCCTAGGCCAGGCATAGTGGCTCATGTCTGTAATCCTAGCACTCTGGGAGGCCAAGGCGTGTGGATTGCCTGAGCTCACCAGTTTGAGACCAGCCTGAGCAAGACCAAGATCCCGTCTCTAAAAACTATCCAGGTATTGTGGTGGGCACCAGTAGTCCCAGCTATTCGGTAGGCTGAGGCAAGAGGCTCCCTTGAGCCCAAGAGTTTAAGGTTGCTGGGAGCCATGCCACCATGGAATTCTACCCAGGGGCAAGAAAATGAGACTGTGTCTCAAAATAAATACATAAAATAAAGGAGTCCATCTTGGGGTAGCTACAAGTAACCCTCTATGAGAGGGAACCATGAGAGACTGCCTCATGCAGCTTGTTCTTTCAGAAAGAGGACACACAAGGCTTCTATTCCTCTATGTTCCCAGAGTCAGAAATCTCACTTCTTCCCATTAGTTAATGAACAAATATTGCCCACCCTCATGCTCAACCAACATGGAAGATACTAAAAAGCCATAAGGGAGACACTAGTTAGCAGCTGACCACCAACTTCATCCCTGCCCAGCCCATCTACACACGAAACTGCTGAGTGGAAAATGCATTCAGGGTCATTAGCCAATAGATACCTTGTTCCAGAGTTATCCTCCCTGGTCTCGGGGCCTCTTTCCGCCCCTGTCTCTCGGGTAGTTCCACAGCTTCTTTAGGGAAGAACTGGTTTCCTATTTATTGCTATATCCATAATATACAGTGCCTGTGACATGATAGCAAAGTTATTTTTGAATAAATAATAAATGGACAGATGAGTGGCAGATGAACGTGTGCGTGTAGGAATGAATAATGAATGACTGAAAGGTAGGACTTAGGGTCAAAGGAAGGAACAGATTCAAGGAACAAAATAAAGACATGCTGAAAGGTAGGACTTAGGGTCAAAGGAAGGAACAGATTTAAGGAACAAAATAAAGACATGCAACAGGAAGGGAAGGTTTGTGAAGCAAGAATGCATCTTGGAAGAGGACAAGGTAAATAGATTGTTCCCTGGTATTGTTCAACAAAATTGCTTCTATTTTAAGATATTTCCTCTCATTAAGTCCTCGGGAGAAAATGGAAATCAGCCAATCACAGGACCTCCCGGAGAACCCTACAGGTCTTTGAAAAGTATTATTAAATTGTAACTTGTTTGGCTCACAGTTGTAGCCACAGCACCAGGCACATAAAGGTACACAGACGTATTTGTTGAAGGAAGCGGTTGGTGCCTTAAGCCTCCTCTTTCTGATACCGCCTTGGCAGTGCCTTTAGATCTCCAATCCATACATGAAGCCAGATTTCAGGGCTCCAGCACCTACTTTCCAAAACAATTCTTTGTCTTAGACAAAGGCTGATGGATCGGGAGTTACCTGGGCTCTAGACAATGTTAGAAGGTGATTAAGCTTGGCTTGATCACTTATGCTTCTCCAAGTATTTAGATGTCAAACACCATTCAGAAATGTGAATTCGACTTTTTCCCAAACTAATCAGAACTCCCTTTCAGAACAGAGCAGATCACACGAAATGTATTATGTTTACCAAAGCCTCATCTGAATAGCCTGCGATTCAAACCAATGGTAATGGTAGAATGATCAGGATGAGCTTGGGGCTCCCCCAGTTCATTCTTGTTTAAAGTCTGGTCCTTAGTTTTTGAGCTTCAGTTAAAAAATCATAAGATGGATAATAATTTTTTAACTGAAGCTCAAAAACTAAGGACCAGACTTTAAACAAGTATTAATACTTGTCAATACTTTGCATGAAATACCTTATTTTATAACAGTGAAATTGCTTTCTCTGTTGTCTTGTCATTTTTTTTGAGGTGAAATTTAAGTTTTTGTGTGAGTAGTACTATTATGCCTATCTTGAGTCTTGCTTGTACTATATCACATCATACCTTTGTTTAATTCTTAATAAACTGTTCACTTATAAAAAAAAAAATTATGAGATGGAGAAGGATTCTGTTTTCTATTCTTTTTCTTTCTTTCTTTTTTGAGACAGAGTTCTCACTATTGCCCAGGCTACAGTGCCACAGCTTTACCTACCTCACAGCAGCCTCACACTCCTGGATTCAAATGGTCCTTCTGCTTCAGTCTCCCGAGTAGCTGGGGCTACAGGTGCCCACCATCGTGCCCAGCTAATTTTTCTATTTTTAGTAGAAAGAGGGTCTTGCTCTTGCTCAGGCTGGTCTTAAACTCCTGAGCTCAAGAAATCCACTTGCCTTGGCCTCCCAGAGTGCTAGGGTTTCCCAGTAGCGAAAGCAACTGTTCCTGGATTCTATTCTTCTGTCTTTCTCATCCCTATCTCTAAGAAAATTCTGGCCCGTAATCTATACCTACTTCTTATTCTTTCAGCCAGCACAAAGTACACCCGCTGTGTTCTGTACTCATGACTGACTTCTTCCTGCTTAGAAGAGCCTTGAACAATGTTCCACTTCTTATCATCCATCTCTGTTATTTGGGACACCCTCACCTTCTCTCATTGTCTGCCTTCCTGCCCCCCCAAACTTCAATGTCATCATCAAGTCTTTCCTACCAGCCTTCCTCTCAGACGACCCACACCCCGTTCCACCTTCCCTTTACTTGCTCTGACCTCCTCTCCAGCTCATCACACATCCTGCTACTCTGTTTGGTGGAAATTAAACTTGAGAGCCCAGGTTCAACAGCCACCTTCTTCGCCAGCTTCCTAGCACCTAGGTACGAATGATGGGATCCCAATACATGGAGGCCTGACCAAGGCTCTGGACGTTACTTCCTAGGTGTTACCTCTGCTTTGATCATCTATATGAGGCCCTGCATTTACTCTACATTCATAGTTCCAATTACCTGCCCCAGGTCAAGGCTGCTAATTATTTTAACTCTGCTCAGGATCTGAATATCAGAAAGAGTTATGTTTGGTTTTGACTATGCTTCCAAAGGATTCTTGCCATTTTCTCTTTGAATTCCACTCCATGTGCTTTTCCTTGTGAAATTCCTAGGTCTGGAAGCTCAACAGTGCCCACCACGGATGCTCCCTCACACGCCGTCGATCTGCTTTGGAAGGTCCTGTGGTAAAGCTACATCCTTGTGGATCATTTTTAGGCTGGAAAAACAGGAACTTGGCTTGACCGCTTTCCAAAACTTTTGGCAAATATCAATAACCTACAATCTGACCATTTATCCGTGTGTACTAATGTGCTTTTCAAAATGTGTCCCATTCTTTTTAACACCACGTTTCTGTGTTTTGTGCCCTTTAAACCATTCTCTTTATAACTCTGTTTAGTTAGGTGTGTGCATACTATTTAACCCCATTTCCAGAAAACTATTTTATCTGAAATACTTGAGCCCTCTTGCCTCGTAATAAGTTTTAATAAGACATTGGTGATAGCACGTCTAGATGAGGCGCTCAGGGAACAAAACCTCATTGAAACCACCTCTTCTTCCTGCTTCTACTGGGCAGGGTCACTCTGAGGTTTCTAAGTAACGTTTTTTGGCTTTAATAGCCGGAAGGTATCAGGAGGGGGCTAATTGACCTTCACAAATCTTAACCAAAATTACAGATAACTTTAAGAATCAAGGATGGGATTACTACTGATCGATTTTATAATTTGGGACGCCCATTAAAAGAATGGTGCCTGTCAGCAAACATTTTCTTAGATGTACTGAACAAAAGCATTAATTTAACTGGTTCCTGCCAAGAGGCCCACTGGGACTATGTCTTTTGATGAGATGTGTTATTTGATTCTAATCATATTAAACTTTGCTTATGACTAGGTAGATAATAACTTTATCTCATTTCATACTTTTTTCTAAAAATCATTTTGTTTCTCCCTGTGGAGAACATTCAGGAGATTTAGTAGTTTCTACTTAGGACTCTTGATTTGCCCTGGTTCTCCCCTGCCCACCTCAACACACACACACCTTCTTTCTCCCTTCTCTGAAGATAACTTCTTTTCCAGTTAAGGATGGCTGACTTTAATCACAAGTGGGTTGATCTCCCACAGTTTTGAAAGGGAAAGGTCTGTCAGCTCTCACCCGAGCGAGGGTGAACAGCGAGCGCCACCCCATCTAAGGACGGGGCACAGAAAGGAAATTGGGCGCCCTCCTGGCTGGTTACCATTTGCTACTCCACTTGTTGAACTCGGATATCACGCTAAGTTGGTCCAGGCTACAGCCAAGACCCCTCTTTCAAATATCGAGACTTCTAGCAAAGGTAGGCCGACAGTAACGCGTGTGTCTTGTGGACGTGCCAACGTTCTCCAAAACTTTATTTCAAGGATCTCACCCCCTATATAAAGAATTAAGTGTTCCTTCCTCTCAGCCTGGCCACAGGGTCAGTGTCACATCTTGAGAAGTGTTTAGGTTTCCTAGAAAAAAAGAATTCATTCTTACATAAACGTCATAGTAGACCCTTTTTAAATTCCTAGATGTGATGGCGAGACGCAGAGGCCGAACGTTAGGTAAATAAAGAGGTAATTGCACACGCCCGTTTCCTTGACAACCCCCTCCCCCAACCCTCCTGTGATAGGGAAAAACCAAAATGAGAGTGAGGAGGGGTAGCCGCCCAGCCGCGCTGGGCCCAGCGGGCCGCAGCCCAGAGCCAACTGCAAATACACCGCGCACATCAGGGTCGTCTTTCCTGTAGTATTTTTGTGGTTGCCATAGAAACGTCAGAGACCGAAGAACATGTTGCATGACACAAAAGAGCAGTATGTAACAGGGACGTTCTCCCGGCTTCTTCCACCGCAGGGAAAATGCTCTGACCCTGGGAGGGGGGGGTGGGCGCAGGGGGACAGTCACGCCAAGAAGAGCAGCTCGAAATCACAACCCGGGAACGGGCGCTCACCCGCCGCGCACAAAGCCGCGCTCGCCGTGCCAGCGCCACGCGTCCCCGCGCCGGGCGCCCCGGCCACCCCGGCCACCCCGGCCGCCGCCCGCTCCGCCCGAGCCCACCCGCCGGCCGAGCGGCGCGGAGCAGCGGGGCGCACCGCGGCCACACCCGGCGGGAAGGAGCCCGGAGCGCGGGCAGCACCTACCTCCTTCCTGGCAGCCCCGGGCACATGGACTTAGCGATCGGAACTGAAAGGGAGCCGCCGGTTCCGAAAGTGCCACTGGTTTCTGGGGGCTGTAAGTCCGCCAACACAGGCCAGGGAAAGCCAGACTCCACCCATGGGGTGGACCCTTCGGCAAGGAAAAAAAGTGGTCCTCAGCTGACGTCTCTCCCCACATGTCACTTCCTTTTAAAGCTACAAGTTAGCAGCTACCGGGAGGGCAGGTGGCGCCGCTGTAACTCGAGTCACTCCCTTCCCCTCCCAGTTAGCGCCGGGAGGCGCCGGGGTGGGCTTCACCTTGGAAATCGCCTTTGAATCTGGCCGGGGAACCTGCCAGCATCGGGGACAAAGCCCGCCGACTGGCCCGGCTCCCGCGCTTCCCTCCCCAGTCCTGTTGCGGCCCCATGCCCAGATGGCCACGCTGGCCCGCTCTGGGTTGCGACGTGAAAACTGTCCTCAATTGATTTACCTTTAATTCACCAAGTAGAGGTTCGATTTGTCTGGGAAAATACCCACCCACGCTGGACAAGGCGCACTCACCTCTCCTCGGTCGCCGCGCTGGAAGGAGGCTGCGTCCCTGTCCCCGACAAAAGGGAAGGGCGAGGAGGAACGGAGCCTGGAGGCCAGTCGACGGATTTTCTCCCTCCCAGCCCAGGCTCCGGGGCTGATTCCCGCCGCACGCGCGCGCACACACACATGCACACGCGCGCACACACGGACACACTCACAAGGGCACATGCACACGCGCACACACAGGTGCACGTGCACACGCGCGCGCGCACACACAGGCGCACAGGCACACACATAGGCGCACGCGCACACACAGGCACACACACAGGTGCACGTGCACACGCACAGGCACACACAGGCGCACGCGCACACACAGGTGCACGTGCACACGCACAGGCACACACAGGCACACGCGCACACACAGGCACACACGCGCACATGCACATTGCACGGGCATTCACACTAGGCCTATTAGAGAGGGTCTCAGCAGAGCTTTACAATAAAACAATGTGATCAGAACTTTAAAAGGGGGCAGGCTGGGGAAAGTCTGAAAATGCCAAGTTTCCAATAGTCCTAGAAAATTCTTTCAATCACAAAATGGTTAAGAAATATGTCCTTCAAATGTCATCTGTGACAGCCATTGTCACTAAGATGTGACTATTTACATATGACTCTCAGTTTAGTCTGTTCTTTAGGTGTTTACAGTCTACAGGGGAAAATAAACGTGGACACAAATGGCCAGAAGCCATGGAAGAATTACTAAGAGCCACGACTGTGTCAAACACAGTGTGTACTGAAGCCAGAGAGGACAGGAAGATCTCCGGTCATTGGCGAGACGGCCATCATTCAGCCTCAGGTTGGACTGGGTCCTGTAGGAAGGGTGGCATGTTGCTGGGACAGAGGAAAGGGTGGGGACAAAGGACATCAGGGGCAGAAAAAGGATCAGAACACAGATCCCGTTTGTAGCAAGAGCTTGTTTTAATATCCACGGGAAAATAAATTTGAGCACATAGTAATGCTTTTAAGGATGTTTATGAAAAGTTTTCTGCAGCTAATGCAATTTTTAAGAGTTCTCTCATAACTTTTCTGATGCCATTTTTATAACCTGTTTCTAGGCTTGGTAGAAATTTTTTACCAGGACTTTTCAAAGTAAAGTTAGATTGTTTTTCATAGTTGAATGTTGAATGGGAATGTATTACAAAATCTACAAACTGCGTATATTTGAGCTATGTTTATTACAGGTACAGTCAATTATTTCAACGGAACAATAGGAATCGTAAAATATTGGCAATTGCAACTCATTCCCATCTTGAAACGTTAATGTCTTCATTCCATGACTATGCCTGTAATTATTATTATGCTTATTATTGCTAACATTTTGTTTAGACAATGTTGGTCAGAGTCTCAGTAATCTCAGAAACAGCTAAGAAATATGGGGGGGGGAATTACTTGTAAAAATTTTAAGTAGAAGTACAATGATCATGGGTTAAATCCTGCTCACTTCCTTCAGAGTTCCCTGTAGAGTCTATCCTTACTTTATATGCCCTTATTGAGCTGTTTTGATGTTAACAAGGTATTGTGAACATTTCTAGGTCATTACCTAACAATTCAGTTGAACAAATATTTATTGAGTGTCTGTGCTAGTTGCTGAAGAAACAAAAATATGAGTCTGGCATGTACATTACCCCAAAGTGCTTAAAGTCTTAGGAGGCAGAGACATGTCAACAATTAGGGTACAAGTAAAGGTGATTATGGATATCTGTACAAGGGTCAGAAGTGGTCCAAGAATGAAAACAGGGAGTGGAGGGGATAGTTATTTAGCTCACAGCAAATTCTAGAGGGAGTGTACAGTACATTCATTAGTGAAACAGTAAGAAATGAACACTGATAGTTGGAGAAAGATGAAAAATATAAAAATGTTAATAGATAAAAGGCATAAACTGAGAACTCAGAAAGGATATGTAAGTGGCCAGTAAACAAACAGAAAAAGATGCAGCCTTACAGAAAAATTTAAGTACAAAGGCAGAGTGTCATTTCTTTGCCTATTCTCTTGTCAAACATTCAAAAAACTTGAATGCCAGTGTGAAGAGGATACAATGTGTCCCTCTCTTGCTAGCCACAGTAAATGGATACAATCTATGAGATTCTATTAAACAAATTTTTTCATGAGCCTTTAAAATGTTCACACTTCTTAATCCAATAATTCAACTGAGAAGAATTTATACCAAGGAAGTAAGCTGAGATAAATTCAAAGATTTAGGTACATGTATATTCATCAGAGCCATTTATAATAGAAAAGAATGGAAACCATCTGAATTTTTGAAGAAGCAGGTTGGCTATGTAAATGATATGATATTCATATGATGAAACACTCTACAAAAATTAAAAATCCTATTTTTGAAAGACATAGGGAGACTCATGATATCCTAACTGAAAAGAAAACTAAGCTATATATAAAATATGATCCCCTTTTACTCTGTAAAATCATACAAATGCACTGTGCGTGGGGAGTTGAACAAGTGTCCTCCGAATTCTTGTTCACCCAGAACCTCAGAATATGACCTTATTTGGAAACATGGTCTTTGCAGATGTAATTAGCTAAAGTGAAGTCACACTGGATTAGGGTGGGTTGCAGATCCAGAGGACATGGAAAGATGCATGAAGATGAGGCCTCCTGATGAGGGATCATGCCACAGACTGGTGGCAACGACTAGAAGCTAGAAGAGGCCCATGGAGCAGATTCTCCACCAGAAGAGCCCCCAGAAGAAGCCAGCCCTGAGGACACCTTGATCTCAGACTCCTGGCTTTCTGAACTGTGAGGGAGTAAACGTCTGGTGTATATTGCAGTAATTTGCTATGGCAGCCTTGGGGAACTAATATAGGCATTACACTGCTGGTAATTTTTATTTCTGGTTAGTGACACTGAGGATGATTTTTATTTTATTGTATTTAGAAGATCTTTCTTTTTTTTTTCTTTTTTTTTGCCAGGGCTGAGGTTTGAACCCACCACCTCCGGCATATGGGACCGGCGCCCTACTCCTTTGAGCCACAGGCGCGGCTAGAAGATCTTTCTGCAATGAACCGTATGACTTTTATAATAAAAAGACTATGATTAAATAAGAGATGATCCAGAGTTTCCAAAAGCATAATGTTCAAAGGAAATTTAGGACAAGAGCAAAGAATTATCCATGATGAGTATAACATGTTAAATCCCAAAGATTGAAGTATTTTCAGAACCTTCTGTGAGGTAGGGAAATCTGTGTATTCCAGAAACTTTTGTATACCTAAATTTTGATCTTTAACATCATGGTATCATTTATTTAAAATGTGAATTTACACACCAATATATTCAACAGCCATGCTACCTAGTTAAGTTCCTAATGACATGATTTCAAATTGACCATTCTGGCTGGTCCTGCTGGCTTGTGCCTATGATTCCAGCATTCTGGGAGGCCAAGGGAGGAGGATCTCTTGAGCTCAGGAGTTGGAGACCTGCCTGAGCAAGAGTTAGACTGCTTGAGGTCAGAAGTTCCAGACTAGTCTAAGCAAAAGCAAGATGCTGTCTCTGTTAAAAATAGAAAAACTAGCCAGGCATTATGGTGGGTACTTGTGGTCCCAGCTACTCAGGAGGCTGAGACAGGAGGATTTCTTGAGCCCAGGAGTTTGAGGTTGTTGTGAGCTGGTCTGACACCATCACACTCTTGCCCAGGCAACAGAGTGAGACTGTGTCTTAACGAAAAAATAAAATAAAAACATAAAAAACAAACTGACCATTCTCCTGACACATGGCAGCTCCACACTGACAATATTATTCCTATAATCTATGTACACAACTTAAAATTTTTCTAATGCTATAAAATATAAAGCTATGCTAAGTCTGGTATTATGATTACTTCATTATATGCTAAATGAGGAGTTAATTTGATGTTTAGAATGCATAATCTTATATCTAATGGTTGTGTATTTCAATAAACTCTGACTTTTAAAAATGTCATATACATGTTTTTAATGACCAAAAAGCTCCTTAGCCCGTCTTGTTATTACTGCAAAAATTTCAACCTTACACTCTGTAGGTTTAACATGAACTATCACTGAAGAAAGCACAGAGGAGCCAAACGAAATCTCCTTCTGAATCAACCGTGATTATGACTAAATCATTCCCAAAAGATGAATGAACCCTTTGTTGATCAGCTTTTGATGCATTTTGACTCTGATTTTTATCTTTTTTTTGTTTTGTTGTTGCTCACTTTGTTGCCCCAGGCTAGAGTGCCATGGCATCAACCTAGAGCACAAGGATCTCAGACTCCTGGGCTCAAGGGATCTACCTGCCTCAGCCTCCAGTGTAGCTGGGGGACTACAGGCACGCACTATCATGTCTGGCTAATTTTTCTAGTTTTCGTAGAGACAGGGTTTCCCTCTTGCTCAGGCTAGTCTCCAACTCCCAAGCTCAAGGGAAGCTCCTTCTTGGTCTCCTAGAGTACTGGGATTGCACACATGAGCCCCCACGCCTGGGCCTCTGATTTTTACCTTAAGAATTGTTCTCTGTATCCACTTAGCTCTTTTCTCTTTTAAACATGTTCAGGTCAATTCAGCATTGCTGGTGACCCGAAAGTCATCCACTCCCTTTTCTGAACCCAGGCAATGAGATACTTGAAATTACACAATGCAAAAGCAAATCTATGGCAATCAAAGGAAATGAATTCAAATTGATTAATGCCCATGCGATTGGCAGAAAACTGCAGAAGCTATCAGTCTCAAGATCTGATGTGAAAAGATAAGGTAGTATATAACATGAATACTAAAACTTTGCAAGTGCTAAGAGGAAGAATCTTAAGTATATTCTTCATAACCAAGGGAAAAGAAAGCATGTTCATTTGAGTGGTGTTTAACTTAGGATGATTTTCACTTCATTGCACTTTATATATAGATTGATTTTTTTTTTTAAACTTTTTTTGGAGAAAGGGCCCAGGTAGAGTGCAGAGGTGTCATCATAGCACACTGCAAACTCAAACTCCTAGCTTCAAGCAATCCTCCTGTCCTGGCCTCCCAACTAGCTGGGACTATAAGTGCCCATCATAACACCTGGCTAATTTTTCTATTTTCAGTAGAGACAGGGACTCACTCTTGCTTAGAATCCTTCCCACTACATTTTCTAGGATTTCGATTAAAAGGCACCACTGGGGAGAGAAAAATCAATTGGCACGAAAATGATGAAAATGGCAAAACCAAAACCAAACCGAATTTCTAGTTAAAGTTATGATTAGCCTACAAGTTATGGCTATTAAAATTCTATCAAATACAATCTGAGATAATTTCATCCGCCTCATCTCAGATTGTATATGAAGCCCGCACACTGTACTCCATGATTGAACTATTGTACACAGTTATGATTCAATAAAAAAAGAAAAAGGAAGGTAAAAACAATTCTATCAAATAAATAAACCAATCAATCAATAAGTCTATCTAGGTCTGGCATGTGGTGGCTCTCTCCTGTATTCCTAGCCCTCTGGAAGGCCACAGTGGAAGGATCAGTTAAGGTGAGGCGTTCAAGACCAGCTTGACCAAGAGAGAGAGAAACCCTGTCTCTACAAAACATAGATTGTAACAGGCACCTGTAGTTCCAGCTACTCAGGAGCCTGAGCAGGAAGATCACTTGAGCCCAGGAGTTTGAGCTATGGTAATTGCACTGTATTGCCATAGCTTGAGTGGTAAGACCAAGATTCTGTCTCAAAAAAGAATAAAAAGTCCATCTATACTCCATGCATTTTGAGTTTATACACAGAAAATTAGCTTTACTGAAAAAAAAAAGTAACCTTAGAATTTGGCAACTAACAAACTGAAGTTGGCAAAGGTACAGGATATCTTTTCTCCATGATCACTTGCTCAATCTTCACTTCAAGCCCAAGCCATATCTAGTTCAACAAATCTTCACTTTAACATTGCTTTGCAAGAGAGGTGGCAAAAGGGAAAAGGATCCCAGCTGGCCTCCCTGTTTCCAGCCTTGCCCTCCCCTAGTCTGCTCCTTACCCCGCAGCCTTTGCAGAAGTAAGCTTTGCAAAATAAAAGTGAAAACATGCTGCCCTGCCCCTCTCCTTTCTGTCTTTAGGCACCCTGAGAGTCTCGAGTATCCTTACAGTAAATTCTGCCACTAAGCTAGCTTTGTTAGTTGCAAGAAAGAGTCCTAAGTAGTTGTGAACTGAAATAAAATATTAAGGCCCCCCTGGGGGGGGGTGCTGATTGAGTGGACCGTCCTCTTAGCCAAAGGGATCCCCTAAAACTGAGTTGCCATGAAAAAGGAAATGAGCTATCTCTCATCATGTCCGCCTCCCAACTTAGAGATGTCCTCTGTAACTCATTGACAGGCCTACGGCCATGGAAGACTTATCTGCAGTTCCTCAACACACACACCAAACACTGGGGCCTAGTAGTTGTCTCAGGTTAACAGACCCTTATCTTAGCTCAGCATTGCTTTTTGCTTAGGTCTTTTGGACAAAGTCTAACTCTTTCAGCCAATTGTCAGCTAAAGAATCTTTAAACCCACTTACAATCTATAAGTCCCCACTTGGAGATGTCCCACCATTTTGGGCCAAACTGATATATGATTTCCACATATAGACTTATGATTTTACCTGTAATTTTGGTTTCCCTAAACTGTAGAAAACCAAACTGTGACCCCACCATCACAACTCCACTTGCTCAAGGCTTCTTGGGTCTGGCTCTGGGTTGTGATTCTCAGATTTGGCTCAGAATAAACCTCTTTAAATTATTTTACAGAGTATGGCTTCTTTTCCATCAACATAAGTCTTTGGAGACTCACCTTCCTCATACACAAAATTCACGGGGATGGTTGTGACATTTAAATGCGATGGTATGTGTGAAGCACCTGAATTAGTGTAGAACCTCAAAAAAAGTTCATTCTTTTCTCTTCCTTTCATCTCATTCATTAACACACAGATGACTTTCAGATCTATGTTTTGAATTGGCATCTCCCTCCTAAAGCTCAGACCATTTATCCATATCCTGATTATTGTCTTCATTTAGCTATCCCAAAGACATCCCAAACCAAACAAATCTAAACACAGACCTTTTCACTTAAACTTGGCCAATACTCTGGGGTCCCATCTCCCCACTTCCTATTTCCTTGTTTTGGTGAAACTGGTGGCTCTGCAGTTGCCTTTGAATTTCCTGTTCCTTTTGCTTCTCTTTCCCCTCAAATCATCTGTTAGTTCTCTACTCAAAGACATTTATGCATGGTCTTCTCCTGTCACTATCCCAGCTGCAGGGTTAGTCCAGGCTCCTATCACTTTTCTCTTTGTTGACTGTAAACAAACAAAAAAACCCTACCTGTTTTTCAATTTCTTATCTTGGTTTAAAACTCAGACACCCTAGAATGGCATACAAGGCCCTTTATGATCCAGCCCTAAGTCTCTGTCCATTCTTATCTCTTGCTTCTTTCCATAGTGTCATAGTCCATTTTCTGCTGCTGTAATAGACTTCCATAGATCAGCTAATTCATAAAGAACACAAGTGATTTGGGTCATTGTTGTGGAGGCTGAGAAGTCCAAGAGCATGGCACTGCATCTGGCAGGGGTATCCTGTGAATGGGAGCATGCACCAGAGACAGAGAAAAAATTGGGGCTGAACTTATCCTTTTATTAGGATCCCACTCCCACAATAACTACCCACTCATGAAATAATAGCATTAATCCATCCACAAGGCCAGAGCCCTGAGGAGCTAACCACCTTTTGAGGGTCCCACCTCCCAGTACTATTCCACCGGCAATTAAATTTCTACACGAGGCTGGGCAAGGTGGCTCCTACCAGTAATCCCAGCACTGTGAGAGGGTGAGGCTTACAGCAGAAGGTGAAGAAGAAGGAGGGAAGGGGGAGAAGGGGAGAGGGGAAGAGGATAGGGAGGAGCAGGAGTGGGGGACAGAAGAGAGGGAGAAATGGAGAAAAGGAGAAAGGGAGAAAAGGAGGTGTCAGACTCTCTTTAACATTCAGCTCTCAACAGAACTAATGGAGCCAGAACTCATTACCATGAGAATGTCACCCAGCCATTCCTGAGGGATCCATCCTGCTTCATCCACCACCAGGCCCCACCTCCAACACAGAGGTCAAATTTCAACATGAGACTTGGGCCAAACAATCCACACCCAAACCATGGGGAAGGAGGAAGGGCTGGGTTATTGAACTGCGGAGTGGGGATCCTAAGCTTGACTGCACATTGGCATTCCCTGTCTGCACCTTGAGCACTTCTAAGGCCTGGGTACTGGTACTTTGAGCACAAGAGTTCTTGGGGCATGGCTTGGTCTGACTTGGCTTAAGCTCTGGACACTTACCAGTCATAGAGTTGGTATTTGCCATCACAGAGGGTCAGATTTTGCCTTTGGGGACACACATTTTAAGAGTTAGTCTTTACTCTCTCTTATCTGAGCACAGCGTGACTTTTCTGAAGGATTTAGCCTGTGGCTTAGTCCCATGTTTTTCATGACTGACATTCTGTTACCTTTGTACATGTCTTCTGGGTCTTCACTACCCAGAAGATGTCTGCTCCTATGATCCAGCCCTGAGCTGGCCCAACAAGGAGGTGGAGAGGGGATTTCCTAAGGGCTTTTGAAAATCAAATCTTTACTGAAATGAAAAGGAAGAGCTGAATTATTTATTTCTAAGAGAAACCTCTTAATGGATTTCTTAACAACCAAGGTTTGGATAAATTGTGAAATAAATTTTTCCCAACCAATTTTATAGTTGTACCTAGAGGGAAAAAAAATGAATAAAGAGCATCAAAATTTCAATTTAGGAAGAAAGTCTGTTTCACCCTTTCCCCTCCCATCACTGTCCACCACTCCTTCCCTTCTGTCCTTCCTTTGTAAACTTAGCACCATCTTTCCCTTTTTATATAATTCTCAAAACAATTGTATCCTGAGAAGGGGGGGCAAATTCCACAAAATAGTAGAATCACTAAGGGACAATGAAGGAACCACTTACTTTGGGGGAAAAAGTATAAGAATTGAAAAAAAAAAAGAATAAGATTGCCATTGTTTGTAGAAGTCAGGTTTATTCTGAGCCAAATGTGAGGACCACAACCTGGAGCCAGACCCAAGAAGCAAGTGGAGTTGTGGTCCCAAGGTTACAGTTTGGTTTTCTACATTTTAGGGAGACCAAAAATTACAGGTTCAAGCCGTTCTCTCTGTGCCTTGTCTGAACTGTTGATCCACTGTTGCTGTGATAAAATGGCTTGGTTTCACGCCACCAAGTTTGGGGTGGTTTGTCACACAGCTTTGAACAATCAAAACATGTACAAATATTGAACAATTAGAAAAATAATATTTAAAAAATTAAAATATTTACAATAGCACCAAAAAGCTCATACAAAATTCTAAGACTCTATTAAAAGAAATCAAAGAAGACAAAAGCTATATAAGAGCTTCATGCAAAACTCTAAGACTCTATTAAAAGAAATCAAAGAAGAAAAATTAATGGAGGAGTCTACTATGAACAAAAATTTAAACATATTTGTAATGATATACTGTATCCCTAAATTGGTCTACAGTTTTGAAGTAATCCATTCAAAACCATCAGCTATGCAAGTTGATTTGAACACTTATGTGAAAATGCAAAGAGTCAAGCTTAGCCAAGAACAAGGGGACCCCTTCTCTTCTACATACCCCAAACTATGCATGTGTACTATAAATCAGCATTGATTTAGACAGTGCAAACACAGAAAAAAGACCAGTGAAGTGGTATGCAAAGTCCAGAAGTAGACCCACACACTTATGGGGTCTTCATTTATAGTGGAGGTGGCTCTAGAGAGAAGTTGGGAAAGAATAGTCAGAAAAAAAATCCAGCAGAACCTTCACAGTTGACCACCTTCATACATTGACCACCTCCTTTAGTTGACCCAGTTTTCATAGACTAGTCATGCGCCATATGTACAGCACAGTAGGCCTAGTTCCTAACGGTGACCACATCCATATGTTGACCCGTTTGTTATAGTCCCTTTGGTGGTCAACTTTCAGGGGTTCTCCTGGAGTGCTGAGTCTTCTGACTCGCCATGCAGAAACAATAACACTTGGTTCCATCCTCACCCTCCCTCAGAAGTCATGTGCTGGTGCATCGTAGATTTATATATGAAAGGTAAAACAATGAGGCATCTTGACGACAAAATAGGAAACTATCTTCACTGAAACTTTGGGAGAGAGAACGTTTTCTTAAGCAGAATCTGAAAAGCATCAACCATAAATGAAAAGATCGAGGAACTGGATTACGCTAAACTGAAATTTGTTTATCATAGACGACATTAACAGAGTGAAAAGGCAAGCTTCAGAGTACATGACGATACCTGTAACACGTGTGACTGACAAAGAGCCCGTATCCAGATGCATTAAAATATGCTTGAAATAAATAAATAAAAGTTGACCCCATAAAAATGTGGTCATGTGGAAGGGAAAAGAAGGGGACCTGAGAGTGCTCACCTCATTTTGGGCAGTAATCTGGGCACAGTTACTTTGTGGAAACTCATTGATAGGTATACATTTATGATTTGTGCCCTTTTTTTGTATTCAAGCTGTTTCAGTGAAAAACCTAAAAAAACCCTACAGACAGACCCCCATCTATTATCCAAGGGAAAACTCTAGATCCCCCCCTCCAGAATAAGAGATGTTAGGCTGTCCCAACCCAATAATGGTTTCAAAGTAAATCTCTCTTCCTTCAGGGTACCCAGGAGTGGAGTTGATTCTAGCTTTGGTTCCTGAAAAGGGCTTCAGGATAAATGTGGCAGGTCAGCCTGGCTTGATACAGTCAGCGTAACCTGTAAGAGTTTGCATTTGTAATTAATTATTCTGTGGGTTTTTTCATGTGAGTCTATTTTGACACCATTCTTTATTATAAGAACATATCCTATGGTATAATTTTTTTTAACAAAATAAGACATATTAACCATACCTCTACTACCTAATAACAACCCTTTGTAGACTGGCTTGACAAATATTGCCAAGAACCAATTGCACAGGGGCCGGGCACAGTGGCTCACACCTGTAATCCTAGCACCCTGGGAGGCCGAGATAGGCGGATTGCCTGAGCTTAGGAGTTTGAGACCTACCTGAGCAAGAGTGAGACGCTCGTCTCGAAAACTAGCTGGCCATTGTGGCAGGCTCCTGTAGTTCCAGCTACTTATGAGGCTGAGTCAAGAGGATGACTTGAGCCCAAGAGTTTGAGGTTGCTGTGAGCTATGATGCCATAGCACTCTACCCGGTGCAACAAATGAGGCTGTGTTAAAAAAAAAAAAAAGAAAAGAAAAGAAAAAAAACAATTGTATAATTCAGTTTGATTACAGGAAGAGGTCATGTCTGGGCACAAACATAACTTGAATTTATAAGTACCTTGGAAGGGAGGCCGAGGCGGGTGGATTGCCTGACCAAGAGTGTGACTCTGTCTTTAAAACTGGGCATTGTGGTGGGTGCCTATTGTCCCCGCTTCTTGAGAGGCTGAGGCAAGAGAATCGCTTGAGTGCAGGAGTTGGAGGGGGCTGTGAGCTATGATGCCATGGCACTCTACCCAGGGTGTCAAAGTGAGACTCTTGTCTTAAAAATAATAAATATAGGCTCAGCGCCTGTGGCTCAACGGACTAAGGCGCTAGCCACGTACACCGGAGCTGGCAGGTTCAAATCCAGCCTGGGCCTGCCAAACAACAATGACAGCTGCAACCAAAAAATGGCCGGGCATTGTGGCAGGTGCCTGTAGTCCCAGCTACTTGGGAGGCAGAGGCAAGAGACTCGCTTGAGCCCAGGAGTTGGAGGTTGCTGTGAGCTGTGATG
>CAUYON010203563.1:0-24892 GCA_963573935.1 Arctocebus calabarensis | reverse complement strand
TGCAACTTTTTTCCCTGTTTGTGTGGTTGGGAAAAACTCTGTGGGTTTTAAAAATGGTGCCCTTTCCCATATCCCCCCTTCCCCCTCCCCCCCCCCCCCCCCCCGGTATGTGTGTGTGTGTGCAACTGCCGGATGCTCCTTACAAACCTAGGAACTTCTCCCCACGGGGATGCAGAGGACAACCCAATCCTAGTGCCACCCGCGAAAGAGGGCTTGAGGCAGATCCCTGGCAGTGCTCTTTTTGTTCCAAGAAATGTAGAGTTTGGAGGGACATTGAGCCTGCAGGATGGCCCCGGGACTCCAGTCCAGGGGAGAAGGACTGCTTTTCAGCGGCGGATCCCGGGTCCCTCTGGGAGCACAGCGCCAGAGGACAGCGCGGTAAGCGCTTACGGTGTTGTGCACGTCATTCGGTTTGTCTGCAACCCTGGACTGGTGGACCAGCTAGAAGCCCTCCCCGCCTCTGGTCCTGCCAGGTCCCCAGCGACAACACTTGCCCAGGCCGGGCTGACCAGGCTGCTGGTGATCCCGCCTGCAGAACCCTGGCGCTAGTGAACGCACCCATGGATCAGAACAGCCAGACAGCTGGCCGGCGAAAAAGACTTCCTAAGAGTTGTTTCCACTCTTAAACTGAAGTTACCAGCTCCTGGTTTTTCCTCCTGTTTCCTTCTTTCCATGTATGGTGCCTCAAGTTTGATTTTAGAGGCCGAGTTTAAATCAACCTGCAGCTTATTGGCTTGGCGAATACAGTAACACTCCAGTTACAAATGCCAACGCAGAGCGCGCAGGACACGGGCTCATTTACTTTCCCAGAACAACAACAACAAAAAGTTAACGGATGTAAAGGTGCTTGGCACGTGGCTAACTTAGTCTAACCTGAATTTTAAGTTTTTAAAAACCGTATTAATGTGTCTCAAGTTTTGCAATTTAATTTTGCCTAGAGGCACCATCGTTGCCTCTCCTCCCCCTTTTACTTTTCCGTGGGAAGGAATCACATTTTCAGTACAGGTTTGAGGACGCCTGACCAGGACTGAAGACCTCCCACGTTCCAAGGGCCCACCTTCGGGTTTCCACCCGCTCGCCCGCTCCTCCGGGCAGAGCCGCCACAGTGTGCCCTGAGCTGAGAAGGGAACTCTCATCATTATTTTTCAAAGTCTAGGAAGTGTGTTATCCTTTTTTCCAGTGGTAATTAGTTACCATAGCATCTAATACGTAAATGTGCCCAGAGCACACCATTAACAGTTAAACGGAGAATTCAATTTAACACATGATTATATCTTTCATAAGTCATTACATTGGAAAAATCAATGCCCCTCGTGCTGGAGCAATTGCCGGTCTGCGGCGGGTAGAAAGGTTCGGTTCCGGCGTCCCAGACGGAGAATGATTGGAGAAGGGGATTCCGTGAGCCTCCGCCCTCCCTGGTGGACTGTTAGCTGCAAGGATAGGTGGTGGGTGGGACAGGAGGGAGAAGAACTGAAGCATAGCAGAGGGGCTTGGAGGGGTTGCCCAGCTGCGGAGAGTGGAGAGCGCGCGCGCACACGCACACGCACAGACGCGCACACTCACGCGCACACACTCACACACACCACGGACCAAGGAGAAGGAGGGGTAACTAGAGAGCTCTTCAGAGATGGTCATTTGCAGGTCCTGTAGTTGGCATAAACCTGACGCTTCCGTGGGCACAGTGTTAAGCTGAGCGATGGAACGTAAGTCGGAATTAGAAGACAAGTGGGACTCTGAGTCTTCCTGTGCCTCATCCGCCCACCCTTAGCTTACAAGCGCACAAGGAAGGGACGGGACACACAGGCTGAGCCTTCCAGAAACGTCCCAAGCCGTGCTGTACAGGGAGGCAGGCTCGGGGTCGCCAAGATCGCCTGCCACGAGCACCTGTTTGGGGGGCCAGGCTGGCTGCTCTGGCGCAACCACACTGACTCCTTGATGCTCTGTCCTCCAATCCGGATGTGGGCGCTCCATGCCAGATGGACTTCTGGGGCCCTGTGGTGTGTGGGCCTACTCTCCAGAGTAGGCTGAAATTCAGAACCAAACCTCAGAAGAAAATGGCTCCAGGGGGTTATCAGTTTGGGAAGAGTTGTACCTAGGTGCTGAGAGAAGGTCTCCCCCTGCCTGGGGGCTGTCCAGGTCTCTTCTCTTGAAGCTGCTGCTGAAAAAAACTTCGCAGATGTAGCAGTTAGGGCAGGGAGGCCCACCTAAGAAATTACATCAACTGTCCCTCCTTGTTTTTTTCAGACGTCCCACATTATTCTAGAACCATATGTGAGCCAGCTCCTAGGGTTGGAAAGAAAGTTGGTTTGTCTGAAATGATCAAAATGAAAATAAATATCATTACCCCTAATACTTTTAACAATTATACCCATTCACCTAACATTTCCATTTCTTCCCAACATCCTCCCATCCCCATCCTCGTCCATTTCAAGTCTCTTTCAGGACTAAGCCTGGAAGCTGAGTGATTCAACAGTGAGAAGGGAGTATTTCTTTTTTCTTTTCTTCCCTGAAGTTCAAGATTTGTTATTCTGTGCAATTTTTAATAACAGTTGAACAGTACAGAGGTTGCAGAGGAAGTATTTCAAGAAGGCCTTCTTAATAATGAGAAGTATTAAGCAGTAAATCTTGCAGGAAATGTGTCCCCTACAATGTTAATATGCAAAAAGAAAAAAAAATCCTACTGGTGGTGGCTGTGGTTAATTCCTAATCAGAATGATGGACAGCAGGGCTAGAACAATACAAACAAATGGCTGTGTTGCTGATCACTTTACTCCTTGATTAAAGACACCCAATTATGGCGTAGAACAGTGTCGTAATTATGTTTCTTAATCACATCCAGGAGGTTTAATTGCCTTAACGATGTGTTTCATTAAATGAATTTAGGTATTATAGTCGACAGTTTTCATACACAGTTGTTTTCAAATTAACATAATATTAGACATCGTCATGGAAATTGTTTTAATAATCATAATTAGACGCACCCAGGCTTTGTCTGGTAAATGCTAAGAGATGGGTCTCCTCCTGCCTGGGGGCTGCCCTGGTCTCTTCCCTCCCTTCACCCTGGACTCCCAGCCTGGGAGGGCTCCAGCTTCAACGCCCTTTACTGTTATGTTTTCTGAAAAGTTGCAAGTTCTGATTAATCTTTTTGATGGCAAGTGGAGCAGAAAATATCCTCCCTCACCCCCCACCAAGTTTGATGGCATTTAGGGATATCTTTATGAGCTGTCTATCTTTTGAGTATAGACAAAAGTGTATGTAGCACACTGGGTTCCATAGAGGAGACCCCTAACTTCTTCACCATCACAACCATCACCACCGCCACATCTCTACCACTCCACCACAGTAAAAATCACACATCAAATATTTGAAGGCAACATGAAAGTCAAAATACAAGCCAATACAGTCATTCTTTAATATAATCAATAGCCAAACCAATCTAAGCAAAATCCCTAAAAGTCCCATTATCGAGCAATACTAGTAAGTTCTGAAAACCTCTATTGGCATTGTTTACACTTACATAGTTTAACCTAGTTGATTTTTTTTGTCACCAAAAATATAGAAAGCCACAATAAAATCTGTGCTCAGAAAAATTCAAACTCATCTCTTTTTTCCCTTGGTCTTCAAGCATTTGGAAATAGAAATTTTGATAAAAACTCTTTAAGAAATTTTACTGTCTTTGATGGGCCTGCTAACAACAACTCACAAGTGGGAAAAGAAATCCAGGGAAAGCAAGGCCTTCCAAGTTCACCATTAGCCAGGATCTCTGGCCTTCTGTTGTATGTTGCCACTGACCCCATTCATGTCTCTCCTTGTGAGCTGGCCCAGCCATCCTCCTGTAAGCAATGAAATAAGTAAACGATGGCCACTTCTAATTGCACATTCCTGACAAAACTTTAGTCCCACCTTCTCTGAAACTCTTTTCTTTTTGGTTACCTTCCAAGCAAAGAGTAACACAGAAGAGAGGTGATTGCTCCTTCCACAAAGCACAGCATAATAAAATGTTTGATCAAAATATTTTAATAAAGATTCTTTCTGACATAGATACACATACAAATGGTCATACATAGCTGTCATAGTCTGATTGACCTATTTAATATATATGTGTGTGTATATATATATAAATATCATTCTTTACACATCCAAAAGCCGCCAACAGACCCATCACAGCTCCCAACTCACCATCCAACCTGACAAACTGAATTTGTATAATCTGCAAGGAATGGAAAATAGCAGGACTCCATTTTTAAAAAAAGGTTTTCTTGATTTTCATAGGGCAGAAAAGCAGGCAACTAGCCATGCAAACTAAAACTGAAGGCTCACTTTGGGTAAATAGCTTTTTGCTCTTCCTTAGTTTTATTTTATTACTTTTTAAATTTTATTTTTTTTAGAAAAATAACAAAGGGTTTCACACCATAGGCAAATCAAAAGTCTTATTTAACTTAAATAATTCTCCACAGTTAAAATAACCTATATATGTACATATATATTAAAAGCAATTAAATTAGACCTTTTAAAAATGCACAGCACAGCCTGGAAAAATATTTGTTTAGCATGTTCTTACTTATAAGATCTATTGCTGTGATGTTTTTCCCTTTTGGAATGCAAAGGAGTCCCCTTTCAAAAAAGAGATCAATTCATTCATCAATTAAGAATACACCTTTCCTGTAATTTTTGGACTGAAGCAATTTATTAAAGCTCAATTTAAATACAGGGATGATGCAACTGAAAATATCCAGGTGACCTTTTCATAAACCTAAGCAGCTCAGATACATCAATATTTCTCTTCATACTTGCTGGCAAATAAACCTTTAAACACTTGGCACACAGTATAAGTTAAATCTATAAAACAGAATTTTAGAGGCATTAAAACAAATCTGCACATAAGACCCATGACCTTAACACATGATAAATACTGTTGATGTGGAAGGGTCATTGAAGAATAACAAATAAATAGCATGAATTGTTAATACATCATTGCAGAGTAGAAAGTAACAAGGTGCACATAAATATTTTTAAATGCAATTCTTTCAGCCACAGTCAGTTTTTTATATCACTCTCGCCAAAACTTTGAGCATTTTCACAGGATTAAAGTTCGGAGACAATAAAAAATACAAGTCTTCCATAGCAACATGTCTCTCTCTGTGTGGTTTGTCCCCCACTGAAGTCTACATTTCAAGTTTTTCTCCTGGCTCAGAATCAAAATTTATTTTCAAGTGCCCTTTCTGATTTGTCTAAATGAAAATCCCATTTCACATGCCACCCAACCCCAGACTCATCTCCCCTTCAGCATTAGCCAAATTCCAATTCTTAGCAGGATCAGTATTTTGCCATTCAATACTCTCCACGCCTAATAACCAAGCACTACTTCTCAACTTCATTTTCACCTTAAAGGAAGACGCCACTTCCTTGTGGTCTAGGCTGCCACCAAAGTTGCCACTTTTATGAGAAAAAAAAGACATCCTTATACTCTATCCCACCTCCACCGCCCTCCTCCCTCCCTCCCCACCCCAAAGACCGAGATTCTGGGGATGTCAAAGCTAAAAGTCCGGTTGTCTCTGACACTTCTCAGTTCTTGCCTCTGCTTTGTTTGCTCTGCAAGTGTTTCACGACTACGAGAGGGCCAAAATAAGGGGGGTGGGGAGCAGCCTTCCGCTTTCCTCTAGCTGTTGGGTCGGTCTTGTGTTTTCGGGGGGTGTGTTTAAGGCTTCTCCGTGCACTGTTTGCAGAGGCTGGAGGAGACGCTGTTGAACAGGGCGCACTTCTCCGGGCAGGAGGCGGCCGGGGGCAGCCCGGCGCTGAACGGGTAGCCGGCCGCCTGCTCGTAGGCGCCTAGCGCGGGGTGAAGGGCAGCGGCCGCTGCCGCCGCCGCCGCGGAGCTGGGCAGGGAGGCGGCCGAGATGGCCTGGCCTTGGTTGAGGTAGGCGACGAGGCGCCGCATTTCCTCCAGGGCCTGCGCCTGCATGAGGATGTAGTTCTTGGCGAGCAGCAGCGTGGCGATCTTGGAGAGCTTCCGCACCGAGGGGCTGTGCGCGTAGGGGATCACCGCGCGCAGCTCGTCCAGCGCGTCGTTCAGGTCGTGCATCCGCCGGCGCTCTCGGGCGTTGATGTTGAGCCGCAGCGCCTTTTGCTCTTTGGATTTCTTGCTGCTGCTGCTGCCGCCGCCACCGCTGCCGCCGCCGCCGCCGCTACTGCTGCCCCCGCCGCCGCCGGGGCCCCCCGGGGGTACACTGGCGCCGCCGTGGAGGTGGGCGTTGGAGCAGCCCTCGGCTGCCTTAGCGCCGCCGCCTCCCGCGCCCGGGGAGGCCCGTGGGTCGGCTACTCCGGCCCGCAGCACCAGCTCGCAGCGACCGTCGCTGTCGTCGTCGGGGCTCTGCTCGCCGCCGCTGCTCTCGGCCACCGAGCCCCGGCTCGCGTTTTCGCCGTATTTGAGGCACAGGGCGGCCCCAGCTGGCAGGCTGGTCAGACTGGGGTCACCCCCAACGCCGGCTGAGCCCACGAGCATCCCGGGGACACTCACCCCGCCGCCACCGCCGCCGCCGCCGCCGCCACTTCCAGTGCTGCCGCCGCCGCCTCCCCCAGGCGGCGGCAGCAGCAGCCCTGCCCCTTCGGGGTCAGCCGGCTCAAAGCAGCCCAGGGGCGACGAGGAGGAGGACGCCGGGCGTTCTCGTGGCGGCGGCGCCAGGGACAGGTCCATGCCCGGGGGCGTGGAGCGGAAAGCCGCCTCCAAGCGCTTGGCGGTGGAGGCGCTCAGGCTCTTGTGCAGGAAGAGGTCGTCTTCGCCCGCGGCCGCCGCGCCGAGGTGCAGCCCGCGCTCCATGGTCCGGCGCCGGCGCGCAGCCCGGGCCCGCCGCGCCCGCCGCCGCCGCCGCCTCGGCTCGGGAGTCAGGCGGCCCCGCAGACGCGCGCGAGCCCGGCTTTGGAGCTGGGGTGCGCGTCGGTCCCGGTGCTGCCGGCAGCCTTCTTCCCTTCTTTCTTTTTCTTTTTCGCCTTCCCCCGCGCTCGCCGCCTCCTCTTCTTCTTCTTCTTCGTCTCCAGCCGATGGTGCTGGCTGCTGGAGCTCACCATGGGCCGCGGCCCCGCATGGTGGGAGGGTGGGCGCGCAGGGAGTGGAGCCGCCGCCGCCGCTGCCGCCGCTCTGAGCCCAGCCCCGCGCCTCCTCTCCACACCGTTTATCTTGCTTGGATTCACCTTCAAGAGATTTCCGGACCCATCAACCAGCCGCCGCCACAGACGGGGGAGTCTTTTACATCATTATCTCTGAGTAGGTTATTATGAAGAAGACTCGCCTGTTGGGACAGCGCTTTCTACCCAATCAGGTTAACGTTTTAATTAATAGGATTAAAACGGTAACAAACAATCGCAGGCGCTATCTGGCCGCGAGTCTGAATAGTTTCATTTCCCAGGTCTGAAGACAGGCAGCAGCTAGAGCTTTATAAAAGGCGCCTGCTCCATTATTCTGCCTGCCATCTGTATACACAGCTTAGCGCATATGTTTGCAAGGCGCTGGGTCCTGTTAGTAACCCAACAACTGCCTTTAGCTTGACATGTGTGGCGACTTTCACTCATCAATGAGCACACTAAAAGCCCTACTTAGAGCCTAGGATGTTCTTTGCTCCTTCAGCAAATTGTAGATTGGTGGTTAAGCCTGGGAGTCCCGTGGAAAGCAGACGCCCCCACCCACCGCACCCCACCCCCACCGCCCTTCCCTGGCCACTGCGGTCTCAGTTTGTGCTAAATTACCCTTCCGGGCGAGAATTATACACCCCTCTTCATAGGATGACTCCAGTCTAGATTTAGAGATGGGACTTTACAGAGGAAGGTGGTATCCCAGCATGGCTTGCCCAAAATTCACTCTAGATTTTCAGCAAGAGGGCAAAGCAACCGTCTCCCTTGAACACTCTGCCTTATTTCCTCACACTCCCCACTGCCCATTTCCTACTCGTATGGAAAAAAAGAAAAAAGAAGGAAAGAAAAGCCAGCAGATGACAGGGCCCATTTGATTAAAAAAAAAAAAAAAAAAGGTGGGATAGTGGAATGCTATTGCAGGGCTCCCCAAAAGCTATTACAATTATGGTGACTATGAAGCAAAGGATTTCTTAAATAGGAGGAAACTGGTTTCTCAAACTTTACTTAAGATTAAAATCCATGTAAGAGTCAAGGTCACCAGGAGTCTAAGCCTCTGGAACCACCAAAGTGGGGTATTTGTGCATATTGATTTAACCAGAAGCTATTTAGGGACATCTGGATCTGCCCCGGTTGGAGAACTGTGAAAACAAGTGCTTCTCTTCGGATGGGAAATAGTACACGCGGTCCTCTGGCTCCCGAGTTCGGTCTCTGGGTACAAATGGTATTTAGCAGCTGGTTTTCATCCTTATGACATGAGTAAAAACAATATTTGCAACACCTCCAATCATTTTTTTCGAATGTGGCAGAACTGCTGAAGACTATGCAATTTTTGGTTTCTCTGGTTTCATTAAAAACCTTTTAATTGTGGCTTTCAGAGTTGGCCCCAGGTGTTGGGCTCTTTTCATTACATTTTGCTCTAATGTGATGAAATTCTAATTCTCTCCTTACCATATGGTTAAATTTCCCCACTGAGAATTAGTTGAAAAAGGAGAAATAATCTATTAATCTCTGTAATAGATTCACAAATGAGGTTCTCCACAGAACCCGTTTTGGAATGGTAATATCAGAGCAGTTGGGCTCCTTATTTTATGAAGGAAGGGTGAAGGCGGGACAGAAATATCTGCATTTTCACCTGGAAGTATGAAAAGGGGCCCAGCGGTATCTCTTCATAACAACTGAGATCCAATCTACAGGGCACAGAAACACTACCTGCCGCCCCTGGCTACCTATGTGCCTCCAGACACCAGAACCCAAAGATTGAGAAGGAACAGGAGGGCTGCGGTTGGCTCTTCAGCTTGAGACTCAAGTCGGGGGTTCTCAAGACTGGGGCCACCCACCGGTCTCGCTAGGGACCCCAGCGCGTGTTTTGCATGCAGGGGCTTGCTTACCGGTTCCCCTTTCGCCCGCCCTCCCTTGGCGCTCACAGCTGTTAGTCTCTCCCTTTAGGAAGCTAAAGAAGGGCCAGTGTTATTGTTTTCTAATTAGCAGCTTTGTTTTCACTGGGATCATAAACAAAGGTTCTCTTTAAACATAGGTGGGTCGAGTAAGCCTGACACCCTCTATCGCAGTCCTCAGGCCGCCTACTAGAGGAGCGAGGCGGAAAGGATTGTGGCTTTGGGCAGGATGGGAACCTATCCTTGGAAGTCTTAGTTCTCCTGCCAACTTTCTTTCTTTCTTTTTTTTTTTTTTATTGTGGGCTAGCACTTTCCTCCGGGCGCCTGGGAGGAAAGTGGGCACTCCTGACAGTGCAGCTAAACTGTGGGCGCCAAGCAGCACTGGGACCAGGCGGGCAGATCAAGGGCGACATCGAGAAAGGCAAAGGCACAGTCTGTCCAGCTAGACACGGGACCCCCGCAGGACCTTGGTCTCTCTCCGCCTTCATCAGATAAGCAGCACCCGAGGACACCTCACGTATCCCTCCCTGACCCCACCTCCCCGACCCAGTGCCGCCTCTCCCTGCCCCATCACCCAAACTTGTGGAACAAACTTGTGCACCACTCTACCTAGTAAGAACCAAAAGCCTCTTTGTTTTGTGAGTCAAGAAAATCCCCCCAGTCTCCTTGGAGGTGGTGGTTGCTCAATAGTTACTAGAAACTTTGGGAAACGGCCGGAGAATTTATGGAAGCTCTAAATATGGGTCTTGTAACAACCGTCGGGGAATGGTCTTTGAGGTTTATGCACTCGTAAACTTTTGCTGATTGCTTCTGGGAAGTTGTCAGGCACTTAACACTGCATTTATCTTACAGGGCAATGAAAACACATCTGCCCGGTGTCTCGTTACTTGGTTTAATCGTCACCAGCCCTAAGTCACGGCCACTGCTCCCCGTCTTCATTGGTGGGGCATCCCGCCGCCTGGTTTCGAGCCCCGCGGAAGGGTGACGTCAGTCGCTCACACAGTGCCCCCTGGCCGCAGGAGCGCGGGAAATCTTGTGGGCTCGAACTTTGTTTCACAAAGAAGCTGGGAAAGGGCCGGGGCTGGGGGTGTAAATGCACGTCAGAAAAGTGGGGAAGGGCGAGCCAACAAGAGCGCTTTCAGTTTGCATAAGGGGAAAGGGTGGAATTCAGGCCATGGCGCAATCTCCGGACTCACAGATGCCCTCTTAGAAATGAAGCTCCTTCCGGAGGGAAATCTTCTGACTGCACTTTCAGAGGGACACTGCGAGTTATCGAAGCAGTTGGGAGACTGCAGAGGCAGGCGACTCTCTCCTCTGCCAGAGCAGGGGTCGGGCATCCCGTGCCACTCCGCAGGCCCAGCCAGCAGGAGCGCTGTCCCCTAACACCCGGTCGGGCACTCTTGGTTCTGGGCTGATTGATTCAGCGAGACCAACGCATCAGAAATGAAAACATTCTCAGCAGATTGTTGGATACCAAATTTATAAATGCCAGAGAATGTTGCGTAAAACTGAAAGCCTTTTTGTTACTGCGGAAGGGAATACACCTACGGCTTTGAAAGAATTCTAAAATATTCGGCAAGCAGAGCCGCACTGAAATTAGAGCACAGAACTCCAGACCAATCTAATTTCTAGGTCATATTTAAACTTCTTAGTGGTTATCTTAATATTTACTTGACATTTGAGATAGGAGCCCACATACAATCAGAAAGGAACACCATCTACTCTAACTTCAGAGAGCAAAATTAAGAGTTCCTGTTTGCTATTTTTTTGACAGTCCTGATAAACGGGGTATTACCCAGATTAAAAAGTCAGAAGTCCGATTTTGGGTAGCTGTGTGTTACTATGTGTCTTTTCTGAGAGGGAGACTTGTCTGTGTGTGTGTTTTAATTTATTTAAGAACTTTCTAAAAAGTAAAAACAAAGTTTGGCAAAAATGACAAGTTTTGCTTGGGAGCAGTCTGGAAAAGCAAATTCTCAGAGACCCCTGGGAGCCCTGTCCTGGTGCGTTTCTCCTTCAAGGACGGAGGATCGCTCTCAACCGCAGAGACCCGGGCTGGACCCTCTCCCGGAATCTTCGGGGCAGGGAGTGCGGTCTCAGCGCCCTCTCCTGCCCCCTTGGCCGAGTCCAACACGCAGAAGCGGGGCGCACCTGTAGCGCTCCAGGACCGAGCGCCCTTGGCTGGTCTCCAGGCCCTGTCAGAAGTACTTCGACCTCGATGTTACATTCGCCTTGCCGGTTTCTCGCTGGGCACCTGGGCCAGCTTGAAACCTGAGCGGCCCAGGCGGTGTGGTGTGGGGTTCCCCGTGCGCCCTGCGCCCCCGCGGGCTTTGGGCGCACGGGATCTACTCAGTAATAGAGAGATTCCACCAAACCATCCAGCTCCCGAGGTGTCGTCACCGGTAGTTTCTCACTTCTTCCGCCATGTCCTACAAAGCTCACTGCAGAGAGACTGTGTCCAGGGGCCTGCGGGGCGAGCGAGGAGAAGGGCAGTGAAGGTACAGCGGACCAGAGCTCAGCTCGGACGCTCCTGGCAGAGCGCCAAGCGCCCCAGCCTTACTATTACTTTGGGGTGCTCCGCAATTCCAAAACCTTTGACGGGGGAGGGGGAGTTGAAACTTGTTCATAAAAGTTATTTCGAGAAAAATGTACTTTTCTGTATCTATTTTTAAAGAAAGAAAGATCCTCATTCCCGTTTAGCGACAGGTTAGCCTGAATTTGTACAGAATTTGAAGACAGAGCCTCGGACGCCGAGAAACAGCTTTTTCAGCTCAGCTTGCACACAGCGGTCCTGGAGCCCTCTCACCTGCCTCGGGGGCTCTTTCCAACCTTGGTGACTTTTAAGGAGAGGGGCGGTCAGCAAGAAAATAACTTGGCCCCTGATGAAACTCTAGAAAACAATGTAGGGCATGCATATAAAGATCGAGAAAAACTAGAGAAAAGATTTTATGAAAATTTATAACCGCCTCGGTTACCTGGGACTTTAGCCCTAGCTACAATTCTCCCTGGAGGTTGAATTACCATATTTATTTGCGTTACCCGCGTCTCCCCATTGGAATCTTATCTTCATAGAATGTTGAAAAACATTCAACTTCAAACAATTAAAATTGTTAGAACAAAAAAGTGAACACTTTGAGGGCTTGCCTTGTGTGCACGAATCACAGCGACTAAACTCTTTGGGGTTTTAGCTCCGAGATTTAAAACCCACAGCGCCATCTCCTGGCAATGAAGCGAATATAGCGAAGGACGACCCTGCTTAAAGGTTGTGAAATACTCCAATATGTGAGACACTTTATTTCATGCCTGGAAAGTTATTTCAGTGATAAGTTGATTATTATTTCAAAATATGATGCGTAACCGTTAGGAGTTATTAGAAACAACCCTGGAACCTACTTATTTGGAAATAGAAGTTTGTATATTTACACACACATAGATTTCATAGATTTCAGATATAGTAATGCTGGGAATTTATGTTAAAATATGATTCTTTAAGTTATCATAAGTTTAAAACCTTGTGGAAAAATTTAACCACAGATTAAGTTCTAATTTCTCAATCAGTATCTGAACTACTCATTTTATGCAAAAGATACTACAACCTTAGTGCTCTTAAGAATTAATGAACTGGTAAAAAACAAAACATTCGATTAGTATTCAGATACCTTAATTATCAAAATATTTCTCTTCCAACGATTGTATTTTCAGTGAAAGCAATTCTTTTTGTTACTTTTTGTGGATGCTGTTTAGCAAGTAGGATAGACAAGAGAATAATGGGAAACGATACACTGAAGCATAAATTCTCCTAGATCCCAACTGTAGTTTACTAACCAACATAAATAAATAGTTCTAGTCCCATTTTTCTCAATAACCCGTCACTTTCATTATCTAACAATCTTCTCATCATGCTGTCTTACAGAAAATCTCATTCAGACTTTCTGACACTGAAATATCATCTGAAGGTAAACTATATTCCAAAAGTTTAGTCCACATGATAGAATCATGAATACGAATACATTTGCGAATTAAAATTTTTCCTAAGTGTAAATATTTTTGTGAGCTTTTCTCTCTTATATAAATAAGATTGCAACACAGCAAAACTTAGAGATGATATCCCTATTAAAAACATTTCTCATCTATGACTGTGTACACAGACCAGATGCTTTGAAATACAAATAAAAGTAGATATGCTTTTTGTAGTGTACAAAATATTATGAATATCCTTCAAAAATATTGTAGATCAAACAGACAAATGTAAACTTCATTTCAGTTGAAAGATTAATTTTATTTGATTAATTAAAGTGAAGATCTATTAAAGCAAATATTTGGACTCATTTCCTCTGTCAATGTAAGAAGAGCTTGTGCTTGAAAGAAATTTGATTCTATATAGGAGGAACTAGATAAACAGATGGTTAGCTAAAGAGCTTGTCACAGTTAAATTTTGAAATTTACCATGGATGAGTTTGATATCTTTTCAAACATTGTTCTTGAGGTCATCTGATCTATTCTAGCAATACAGTATTATTGCATATAATCATTTAAACTTATGTTTAAGAAATATTTAGGCTGGGTGTGGTGGCTCACGCCTGTAATCCAAGCATTCTGGGAGGCCAAGGTGGGTGAATTGCCTGAGTGCAGGAGTTTCAGACCAGTCTGAGCAAGAGCAAGATTTCATCTCTAAAAATAGCTAGACATTGTTGCTGGCACCTGTAGTCCCAACTCCTCAGGAGGCTTAGACAAGAGAATTACTTGAGCCCAAGAGTTTGAGGTTGCTGTGAGCTATGATTCCACAGCAATGTACCAAATGTGACAAAGTGAGACTCTGTCTCAAAAAAAAAAAAAGAAAGAAAAAGAAACATTTAATGTAGCTTTTCTGTAATGTAGTTGGCTGAGAACTCTACTAATTGAGTTGTCCACTTGGAAAAAACATATATATACACACATGCATATGGTTACTTGGGACATACACACACGTGTGTTTGTATTTACACAGAGGTAAGCGAGCATTGTAAAAAGGAAATTAGTGCTGCAAGACATCATAACGAGAGTGTCTTAACATACAGATGACATTCTTTGAGGAAACCTTTCATCCATCCGCCATCCTGAAGGTGGCCGTCATTTTTTCACAGTGCTGTTGGCCAACCACGTTGTCTGTCTACTGTAGCACAACGCCCACGTGGAGAATGGACATTACTAGTGGGTGGCCTGGAGACATTAAAGCTAATCTTAAGAGCTTGATGGGCCAGAGGTACTTCCCATTGTCTTCATGGATGAGATGCTAAGATTTTTCCAGAAGATTGTTCTGCAATCAACCTACTTAAATATTCTTACTCCCTTGGGTTGTTTCCCCTATTTTTAAGAACAACACACGTGAGACTGTGGTATTTTTGTCATAAAGGTACAGTCCACTTTTCTTTTATAAATAAATTTTAGAGTTATGATTTCTTTTTTTGAGACAGAGTTTCACTGTGTCTCATAGGGTAGAGTGCTGGGTGTCATCAGAGCTCACAGCAACCTCAAACTCTCGGGCTCCAACAATCCTTCTACCTCAGCCTCCCCAGGAGCCAGCACTACAGGCCCCTGCCACAGTGATCAGATAGTGTTTCTGTTTTAGTGTAGACATACTTTCAACCCTGACTGCACTTCTCTGTGAATTGCTTTAAAGGTATGAGTAGATATAGTAGAAATAACAGATCCTTAGCATAGTTAGTAAGTAATTTTTGGCAATTTCCTTGATCCTATTTAGCTCTAGGAGGGAAAGGGATCTATTAGTCATAGCCTTCCAGACTACCTCAAGGAATCAATCAAATGATCCTAAAGGGAAGCATTTTGTAAACACAAGAATGATATGTTACATTAATGAAATTCATGTTAATACTTTATTATGCTTCTTTGTTTATTTCACCCTAGCCAGTTCATTATCATGGTTAATTTTCCTATCAGGACTCTCCGCTACTGGTAGATTGTAAAGCACTTTTGCACTTGTTTGGTGTCATGGGAGCGGGAACCATAGCTATTTTCACATTTTAAGTCCTCACACCCTGAGTGCCCACTTCCACCTCCGCCTCTCCTTTCTCCTGCTGTGAATATGTCAGCTGTCCTTCTTGTGCAATGATTGTCCTTCTCTTCCCTCTTAAACTGAATGAATCTCTCTGTCGTTTGCAACTAAGTGGTCACCATGGTATGAATCAACTGAACTAGCTGGTATGTGGATAGAGAAATGAGCATGGAATTGACTTTCTTGTTTGGATAACCTCCTGCATCCTTCCATCCTTCACCACGGTTTTCTCTTACGCTTCCAGAAGTGTGCAGGGTGCTTTTCAGTTGAGGGACAATTTGTTAAGTTCATGATTACTTCATTTTTCTTTTTTCCTTCTAGATCAATTACTATAAGAGCTCTGTGAATTCAGATCTGCCACTGATTTCAGCGTGGTATTTCTTCTTCCCTATGCTGGATGTATCAGCCCTGGGAGGATTTCTGTGGTTTCTGGTCCATCACGCAGATTTCAATTCAATTGATAGTGTTCACCTTGGAGAAGCCAATTGAAATTAATTTTTCATAAAAGATTTATAGAGACAATGTATGTCAAAGGTTTAAATGTATTATACATCTTGCTTTCCCTAGCCTGCCATTTAGTTAATTTGTTTTTATTGAGAAAGGTAATCAAGTTTATCTGAATTATTTTTTCTTTTAAAACCTCATATATTTATAACACCAGGTTTCATTATGCTGTAAGTAACCGAAGATACTTTCTACCTAAATTTTGTTTTATAATTTTACTAGAATCAAAGTTAAAGCAGTTTTATGTAGATTAAGAAATATATTTAATATAATGAAACCATAACATTACTGTTCTTATCAAGACAGCTTTTATAGACTTAGAGTGGAAAGGCTTCCGTAGGTAGAACAAAATCCAAGGAGTCACACAGAAAAAGGCTGACACATTTTGGTACACACAAAAAAAATAAAAAGTTTTCTTTCTCAAAGAGAAAGACCACAAAGTTGAAAGACAAATAATCATATCACACATACAAAGAGCTTTCTATAAAACAAGAATCTGTCTAACAGAAAAGGAGAAAAAGAATTTGATCAGACAGTTAGCAGAAGAAATATAAATGTCCCCAAAATGACATAAAAGGATATTCAGGGTCATTAATCGAAAGAAAATACAAATTAAAACAATTTTTAAAATAGGCCAAGTTGAAAGAAATAGAATATGTAGAACTTTAATGAAAATGGTCTTAGTAAAAACTGGTACAAAAATTCCAGGAAGGTAGTTTGGAGACTGACATCTAAAAAAAACTCTGCAGAAATAATGACATGAGTACAGACAGAGACAAGGAGAAGAATTTTGTTAAATGGCAGAACATGTGAAACAGCATCAATGTTTTTCAGTAAGCAAATACTTAAATAATTTATGATACCCTATTTCTATAAAAAGCTGTTATAAAAAGGAAATGTGGTTGAGCTATATATACACTGACCTGAAAACACATTTCTGATACATAATTAAGTTGAAAAGCAAAATGTAGACTGTAGCATAGTCTTATTTGGTACATACATATATCTCAATATATTTCAAGTTGTGTGTCCCTTTTCAACATTCGAGATGTTGAAGCCAGGATGTTGTCGGCCTTTCAATGCAAAATTCTGTTTTTCCCAGCATTGTCTGGTAGAAGCCCTGATCAGCTATGTCACAGGAGCCACAAATCTGAATGTCATCTTTGTGAATGAGGTCAAAAGGAATGGCTAAACGGACTTCCTGTCACTGGTCTGGGTGCCTCAGTGACAGCCAAGCAGGGGTCAGAAAGTCATACAGGAGAAAAGGCAGCATGTGCCTAGTTTGAATTTAACCTTGACCTTATAGTAAACAATCAAGAGCAGAAAAAAGGTGAAAGGCTCTGCCATCCCAGGACCTGCTGGAGAACAGACAATAAGCAAATAAGCCCAATACAAATTATTTGCCACCTTCCTATATATATATTTTTGCAGGTGAATACCTGCAAGAAACAATCTGGAAGTTTACTGAACAGTTAACCTTAGTTCCCTCTTGAGACTGGGACTGGAGAGTCAAGGGTGGGATTTTCCATAAATTAAATGCTTCCACAAAAAGTGGAGAGATGATGGGTGACAGAGATTTACCATCTGTTTTGTGTGTAGTTTAGTCCTTTTACAATTAAAAAAGTTTAAGAATAAAAGATTAACTAAGAGTAAGTGTTAATGTTTCCTCTAGGTCCCTTACACCATTATTCATTCTCCTTTCTTGAAAATATTGACAATAATTTTAAACAATTGCCCTCCATCATTTCACTCCCTCTCTCCTCCAGATTTCATTATTTATATCCATATTCTTTCATGTTATTTGGGTCAATAAGGTGTTTTAAAGTAATAATGATATTTATGAGCAATATATATTTTTTCCTTAACCCCAATATTTGCCTTTCTTTACTCATCATTACATTTGTAAAGAAAATTTATGACATTTTTGTAGCAAGGTGATCATATTGCAAAATTAGTGACTTTACTGAATTTCCATGGAGTAACTCTGTTTTACCTTGAAAATTAAGCCGTTTTGTATTTATTTTTTAGGATGGTCATAGAACTTTTTTTTTTTTTTAATGGCAGAGGAAATACAGATTTTTGTGGTGCAAGAATTGTCCCTTTCAGCTTTGACAAAACGATTTTGGCATGTGATTTTACCCTTTTGATCTTTTTTACATGTTTCTGTTCTAATTTGTCCATTCTCTCTCCTGGTTCAAAAGTGAAAGAACACTGCTTTTGCCTTTGAGGTTACTAAAATTCACACTATCATCTTTCAGGGATTACTATTTTCCAGGCACACTCAGACATCTGATTGTCGGTTTATGTCTCAGGCAGCATTCCTTGCAATTCAGGTACAGTAAAGTATCCAGCTCTAGCTAGCCTCTGTGGACTATATAACTTTTATAGTCATTATAAAAAATAATTTATTGAAAAAACTTAAACCTTTTCCAACTCAGGTGACTTTTGATTTAAATGTCTGTGATCCTGGCTATGATAATCAGTTATAGTAGTTTTTTTCTGAATTAAGTTTGCTGTTTTTATCACAAAGTTCAGAAAATATGAAAGTAACATCATCTCAAAGATACCTGGTTAGAAAGAATCGAGAGTGTATAGTCCACATTTTAACATTACTTACTTTAGATTCACATTTAATACAGGCCTGGAGCCATTTTTGATTCTTTGTGTCATATTTTTCCTCATCTATATATTTTTAGTCTATTTGGACTGCTACATAGTAAAGTCTAAAATATAGCAAGCTTTGTTCTGCTACGATTATTTATTAGAAACACATTGTTACGAGAAATTGTGAGAAGCAATTTAAGCTATTAACAGTAACTTTAGACATTCAGAATAACAATTAATTATTAAAAGATTTTTAGAAGGTCATTTAAAGGTGATAGCATGGGCAACAAATCTCTGTGAATGCTTAACTGCTTAACCTCTAAAGACATAAACTCTCGATATATTGTGATCTGAATTTGAAGAAGCCGCACTGACAGTGTTATTTCCTATGCAACCAGGTATAGCTGACAAGATCAATGTGTCCCCTGCAACCCTCAGACACTCCAGTCAGGAATCGCATCTCTTGCCTGCAAGGTTGGTTTCACTACCTATGAGTTGCTTTGTTACCTAGACTTTAGACGTTAAAATGAAATCACTCCTTGCTCAAATGCAAATGCAAACAGCACCAAGCTATTTTTGTATTTGCCAACTGAGCTATTCCGACTCGGACTGTGGTCAAAGCAATTAAGTCATCTTTCATCTGTGGGTAGTTTGATGTGCCAAGACCCAGAAATATCATTTGTGTTGATCATGCTACCATGTTAAAAAAAAAAAAAAAAAGCAATCTGTGTACTACTTAAGCTCAGAGTAGCTCTTTATTGTTTTTGTTTTGTTGTTTTTGAGTTTTCTTTTATGTTATCAAACTTCCTATATTTTCTAGTTACCGATGCTAATGTTACATGGTCTTATTTTTTAATTAAAAAATACTATCATAAAGAAGTGCACATGTTGAAACAATCTCAGTCTAGAGGAAGAGGAATGCCTTTTTTTCCCTTGTTCAATGAATACAGGCACTTTTTTGTAGAACCTAATGCTAAGTATGAAAACACAAGTGTTGTCTGTACCAGTTTTAAAATCAATCCATTGTGCCTACTGTAAAGGATAATCAAAGACAAGAGATCAAACTTCTTTAAGGAAAGACTTGACTAGATCTGAAAACTACTAACTTAATTAACAGGGCATCTTAGATGATTGTATTAGAAGAAAAGAATCTTCCGTAATAAAAGAAGTTTCAAAAGAGGAAATGTATTTCAGAGGCTTACAAATGAGGATGTTTATCTAAGAAAGCATTGATTTTTAGTGAGTGTGACTCAGAACGGAGGTGACAGTTTTGTACCATGGGTAGGTTTGGGAGGTAAACGAAAAAGCAGGTGCTCCAGCAAGAATTTCTTCGGTCTATTTTTGAAGATTAACAGTCTTACAAGGTGAAACTGCTTCAGACCTCATTGCCAGGATAAAATGTGATGCTTCATCTTGATAAGAGTAATCAGGGGGTTTAAAACTCACCTGAAGGGGCAGAATCAAGAAAGCTCCTGCCTCTGTGAAGCATGTCAGAGTAATTTTATAACCTAAATGAAGGTAAGTGGTGACAAAACCTATTCAACATTCCTGCAAGGCATCTATCTGTGCTAACTTGATTCAGTTCAGCGCAGTACCGTTCCACTCAATTTAATGGAGAGCAATGCAGCTAACACTCAATGGTCATCTACAGGATCGTCTTTCTTTAAATCTTCATTCTACTATTATTTCCTTTGGAGATAGATACATAATAACGCTAGGGGGAGAGGGGGTGGTATGTAATCCAGATGCAGCCATGCTGTGAGGGTCGGTCTTACCCTGGATGGTGTCACTGCCACCTAGTGGTCAGTACCTGAGTTTGTAGACACGGTTCTAGCTCAGGCACATACAGACTCTCTATTAAACAGTTAGTTCAAAAGTCAGTAATTTCAGAAGCAACTGTTACTAGATATAAAAGAAATTTTCTACCAGTGATTGAAAGCAGCAACATTTACTTTTTCTTCACTTCACGGAAAGACACCTCCTTCTATCACAATTTCCCATTCTTAACTCTATATACATTCCACTGCCCTTATAATTGCATATACCGAGTTTACTTTAGAAAAGCAATAGAAAGTAATCATAGGCTGCTAAGCTTGTAAATTTATTTGGAGGTTACAAAGGCACTTATTGCAAAATGGGTCATTAAGTAGACAAACAGACACTTCTTAAAATCTCATTTTATAATATAAAAATAGATTTTATGTATTTCCATTTGCTCAAATGCATAACGTAATTTCAACACTTCATGTCCTTGTAATTATTTAAGATTGTTATGGGTGGCAGGCGAATGCCTTCATGTATCTTAGCTTTCTGTCTTCCACTGATTGTTATTTTTGTTTTTAACATGTCTGTAAACACATTTGAAATTTCATACTCATTCTGGTTTCACCTTATTTTTATGGATATTTCACTTTAATTTGTGACTGTGAATAATTACACACTTTGTCTTATGTCTTAAAGAGAAAAAAAAATACTTGCAGTTATAGTCTATGTACCCTGGGAGGGAACACAAATTGCTTCATTACCTGCCACTTGGTGTTCCAGAGCAGCAGGTGAAATCAGTCAGGGACAGCCATATTCAGAAACAGATTCATACATGATGTTCATAGGAAACAAAGAAAATAAGGTGCATCACTGGGTTAACATAGCATATTCTCGTATTTCTACGAGAATTACGATCTTTTCTCTGGCTTCTGGTTCCACTTTTCTCAATAATTAAATTGTATGACTATGGATGAGTCTTTTAAAGTCCCTGATCCTCAGTTTCTTAATCTATTAAATGAGTATAGTGAATATTTTCCACTTGTAAAATTAATGTCATCAATTGGAGAGGAAGAACAGCATCATTTAGGGGAGTGTTGTTCTTGGTTTTTATTCCACCCTATGGTGGATCAGAATCTGAGTGATGAGGTATTGCCCTGTGTGTTTTATCAAAACCCTACAAAATATTTCATCTCTCCTCAAATCTCCACCTCCATCATGAACACTGTTTAATATTGGTCCTTTAAACTTGTGTATTTCTAATGCTTTTCTCTGTGGGCTAATGTAGACTTGAATGGAAGATGAGGAAGAATAATGCATGTGTGAGGCTTTTCATGACAACGAAGAAAGACAATGGTTATTATATTTGATTGTTTCAATATTAATCTTTTTATTGTTCTTTACTTCATGATCCTACTTATCCCATTGAAGTTAATTGCAGGCCATCAGTTTCTTTGCAAAGAAAAAAAAACTTAAAGGAAATACAATGATCTATAGATCTCAGCTTTTTTAGAAACAACAAGATGTCCTCACAATCCTAAGTAAGTTGTTTTCAAAAATAAAAAAATTTACATTTTTTAAAAGTTATGTTTTAAGTGACATGAAACATGGCAGTAAAATCATTTTGAAAACTATTGTTTGAATAGTTTTTATCTAGGTTTCTGGGGGGTTCCTGAATATTGGACACAGAAAATTTAAGAACATAATTACCCACAGTATTGATTAGTGTCATTTAAGTAATAATCAGAGCACATCAGATCAGAAAGTTGGGAGAATGGTTTTGTTTTGTTTTTTTTAATATTTTTGGGTTCAGGAGCCTAATTACAATTGACATTACAAGGATATTTGAAGCATGAATTCATACTATTAGAAACATCACTATTTTTGTTTAAAAAATCACAGTAACTTTTCTTTTTTTTTCTTTTTGTAACTACCTGGATTTCATTATGAACCCTGGCTTCTTAATTATGCTGGAATGCCCAACATTTATTTTCTTTTTGAAGTCCCAGACAACACCATTGCAAAATTGAAAACATCAAGAGCACTAAGGAACAGAAACATTACTGAAAATCAAGTTAGCAATAGGGAAAAAAATTTAAATTCAAAAGAAAAAGACATACGTCTTACGCAGTTAGAAAAATTCATACATGGAGAAAAGAGATCTACTGTAGAAATTAATTATGGCTTCTACATTTGAGAATCCAATAAATAAAACATAAAAATAATTGAAATACATCAATTCAAAAATTGCGTAAAATAAACAATGAATCTACAGAGAGAAATAGCCCACCAAGTTTCAGAGAAGGTTGATATAGAATAAATAATCTCGTTTCATGTCTTAATTACATTCCCAAACCTTAAAATAACATTTGAGGCATTTATGCAAAAATTGGATATCATCTATAAGGTAGAAGGAAGATCATCCTGGCCTCATATTTCTTCTTAGCAATGTTCAATGCCCAAAGACACTGGCAAAAAATAAGCTTACTTCTGAGACAAAGTGTGATCAAAGAGTATTACACCAGTGAAAGCTGTCCATTAGTGTGAAGGCAAGAGGCGGCCATTACCAAACCTGAACAAACAGAGCATTGTCAAGTCCTTTCCGGAAATACTAATTGAGGCTGAGATTCAGCCAACCATGCAATGAACAGAGAACTCAGGAATGGGAAAAATCTGGTAAAGAGAATCAAGAGCAATGTCGTCTCATTTTGCCGTAAGGCTAAGACTAAAATGTCCATGAGAATTATTACAACAGGACAAAATGTAAATGCGGTATAGTCCCCAAATAATAATTAACTAACAAAACATAAAATGAAAACCAGGAGGAAGAGTAAGTGTGGCAATTATTTATCTTTCAGTAATTTTTTCTGTGGTATTTAAAAGAGAAATGTGGCTTTAAAAATAGCCATACTAATTCCAACCACTGAATTTTTTTCTTCGAGATTTTTATTGTTAAATTTTCGTGGCAGAGAAACATTTATCGAAAATTACATTCACTTTCTTTTTTGTTAAGTAAAAAATAAAATTAAATAATTTTTAAATAAATAGAATAATCCTTGTTTAAGACATGGATGTATCTATTTGTCTTTTTATCTGCACCTGGAAATACAGAGATATTTAGGCTGATTTTTACTTATGATTAATATGAATAATTTCTAGCTGATTGAATTTGAAATCTTTTGGGGGGGGGTTTAGCTATCATAAAATATAAGTATTATTTTATAAAAGCATTAAATTCATTTTTAAATAAAAGACTAAAAGAAAGTATTTTAATGTTAGTTCACATCATTTCCTTTTCCTGTAATTTTTGGTAGAGAAGCTTTGTTGATTATGGATTTACAAGGAAGCATCTTAAATATTTTGTTATTTTGGGGGACTGAAAAAACTGATACTATTTACAGGCTGAGTGCATAACACCAAGATAGTATTCAAATTAAATATTATAGCAGATGTATCCACACTGTACGTGTAGTTTGCAGATTTCTCTTATTGTGCTTTATGCATATTATAATGTCCTTTGATACCTAAAACTGTGAACTTTAGTTAGAATATGCATTATTTTGGTTCCAAATTCTTAACTCCATGTGGTTAAAATCATGTTTGGTTTTTGAAAGAAGGGCTCTTTGAGGTTCCCAAATGGAATCTGAAAAGGGGTTAATATCATCGTAAGCAAAAATCAATATATGCACTCTGAAGTTGAAAATGCAATTTTAAAATTTAATGTACATTTTGGGTAAAATAAAATATATTTTGAATATTAGATAGGGTTCATTGACAAAAAATATACCATTCAGATTTTTCTAGTGCATTCACCTAAAAATATTAGGATCTGGCATAAAGTAGAAATGTGCTATCCTTATCCACTGACAGTGAAATAAATTCCATTGTCTCAAACATGTTCAAATCACTTGCAATTATTATATTGTGTAACGCAATCTATATCATCTATTACTTTTCCGTCTTAACTATGGAAAGTAGTGTACTTTGGTCAAAATTGAATCCAATTTATATGAAAGTGAGTCACTATTTTCTTTTCTTTTTTTTTTTTTTTTTTTGGTTTTCTTTCCCTTGCCCCCTCCCTCCTTCTCTGTCTGCTCTCTCCTTCCCCCATGCCCCACTGTGTCATTGATCGTCATTAATTGTCCTCAAATCAAAGTTGAATACATAGGATTCATGCTTCTCCATTACTGTGATGTTTCATAAGAATAATATGACTCCCTATTCAACAAATGGTGCTGGGAGAATTGGATATCCGTATGTAAAAGACTGATAGTGGATGTGCACCTTTTTCCTCTCACAAAGATTGATTTGAGATGGATAAAGGACTTAAATTTAAGGCATGAAAATGCCTCCTGTTTGATCCTGCAAACCCATTGCTGGGCATCTATCCAGAAGAAAAACAAACTTATTATAAGGACGCTTATAATGGGTAATGGGTTGCTTATCACAGCCCAATTTACAATCACTAAAGTGTGGAAACAGCCTAAATGTCCTTCAACCCAGGAGTGGATTGGTAAGCTATGGTATATGTATACCATGGAATATTACTCAGCCATCAAAAATAACGGAGACTTTGCAGTGTTTGTAGTAACTTGGATGGAGGTGGAACATATTATTCTTAGTGAAACATCACAGGAATGGAGAAGCATGAATCCTATGTATTCCACTTTGATTTGAGGACAATTAATGACAATCAATGACACAGTGGGGCATGAGGGAAGGTGAGTGCAGACAGAGAAGGTGGGTGGGGGTGAAGGAAAGAAAACCAAAAAAAAAAAAAAAAGAAAAGAAAATAGTGACTAACTTTCATGTAAATTGGATTCAATTTTGACCAAAGTACATTACTTAAACATTAATTTTTTAATTCAACTTGTTTCAATACATTTTTAGCCAAGTTGAATCACATTGTCAGAATATCTGATTTAACTATCAGAGAAATCATAGTTGATTTATA
>CAUYON010203559.1:0-32782 GCA_963573935.1 Arctocebus calabarensis | reverse complement strand
AATGGCTGGGCGTTGTGGCAGACGCCTCTAGTCCCAGCTTCCTGGGAGGCAGAGGCAAGAGACTCGCTTGAGCCCAGGAATTGGAGGTTGCTGTGAGCTGTGATGCCACGGCACTCTATCCAGGGTGACAGCTTGAGGCTCTGTCTCAAAAAAAAAAAAAAAAAATCAAAAATTGGACCAGCTTTAAATTATTTAGTCTGGAATTTAGTTTTAATTGTTATTTAGCTGATTATTTTGTCTAGAGAACACTCTATCTTGAAAAGAAGAATTTGTTTTATTAGGATAAATCAGGTGTTCCTTCGGGAGCTTATAAAACCATGCTGTGATGGGTTGACAGAGTCTCTACACTGAAACGCCTCGCTTTCTGTCCAACCCCACTCTCCCTGTGTTCCTATGATTTCAGTTGGTATTTTTGTGGCTAGAAATTCAGACCCTTTGCCAGCTCTATTTCCAGACCTATTTTCTGCACCCCCCATCCTCTCTTGATCTAAATTGGTGGCTATCATACTGTCACACAAATCAGTGGATATCACCCTGTCCTGGGGTGAATTTGTCCCCCAGGAGATATTTGACAATATTAATGACATTTTTGTTTAGCATAACAGGGAAGTGCTACTGGGATGTAGTGGGGATACTGCAAACTAGCCTGTAGGGCACAGGAGAGCTGCCGCCAAAAATTATCTTGCTCCAAATGGCAGTAGTCTGAGGTTGGGAACCCTGGCTGGAGTAGATCTCTCAAGCCCGGTTTTGTATTCGCTATCTGATTGTCCATTTTCAGTGCATTGCGTGCTGAGCAAACAAAAGGCAGCATCTGCGATGTCAGCAGAAAAACATGCATGCAAGTATTTAGCCTTATTTTAAATGAAAAGTTCTGCTCCTCTTGTAAGTACTCTTAAAATATTGAAATCAAATCATTCCCAGGCTTGCAAGAAACATTATCCGGGCCCTTTTCCCCCCAGAAGAGAAAATACTGATTAAGGAATTTCTAAGCAGCGAGAGAGTAGCAGATTCAGAAACACCACATTAAAAGGCAATTTGGTGCTTAACACCTTTTCTTTGTTGACCTTTTGCATGGGACTGTTGACAGTTCTCATCTGATGCTGATTCTTTGAAAAGCAGAAGACAGTTTACATAAAATCCCCCCACCTGCTCTGGTGTAAATGCTGACACCCATTCCTACCTTTGTCCTTACCAGATTCAAGGAGAACCTCCAAGTGGTGGCAGCAGCCTCTCTGAAGGCAGCAAACTGAGTGTCAGAGTGTCAATGGGGCTCAGACAACAGTGTCAAGGGACCAACTTCTTTCTTGAGTCTCAGTACATCAAAGGGATAGCTGCACCTCCATGTTTATCGCAGCACTATTCACAACAGCCAAGGCGGGAAATCAACCTAAGTGTCCATCACCAGATGAGTGGCTAAGGAAGGGGTGGAGGATATACACAATGGAATACTATTTGGCTAAAAAGAGGATGAAATCCTGTTATTTGCAGTAACATGTGAAACTGGAGGTCATTATGTTAAGTGAAGGAAGCCAGGCACAGAATGAAAACCATTGCGTGTCTTCACAGATACATGGGAGCTGACGCAGTTGCCTTATGGAAGTTGAGGGTAGAAAGAGAGTTACGACAGGCTGGGCAGGGTGTGTGTGTGTGTGGATGTGGTGGTGGTGGAGAGAGGTTTGTTCACGGGTACAAACATACAGTCAGATAAGTTCCAGTGTTCGCTAGCACAGGAGGGTGACTATGGTTCACAACAATGTATTGTATATTTCTTTCTTTCTTTTTATTTGAGATAGAGTCTCACTCGGTTGCCCTGCTGGATAGAGTGCTGTGGCATCATAGCTCACAGCAACTTCAAATTCTTGCGCTCAACTGATTCTCTTGCCTCAGCCTCCCAAGTAGCTGGGACTACAGGCGCCTGTCACAACGCTTGGCTATTTTTAGAGATGGAGTCTTGCTCTTGGTCAGATGGGTCTCAAACTCCTGAGCGCAGGGTGCTGGGATTACAGGCCTGAGCCTCCATGCCCAGCTTTACTGTAATTTCAAAAGAGCTAGAAAAGAAGATGTGAAATGTTCCCAACACAAATGATAAATGTTCCAGATGATAGATAGTCCAGTCACCCTTATTTGATCATTACACATTGTATGCAGGTATCAAAATATCACATATGCCCCATCACTAGGTACAAATTCTATGTTGTCAATAAAAAAACTTAAAAAAAAATTCCTTCTATCGTAGGGATGACTAACATTTTCTCCCTGTCCAGCTGGAATGCTCCACCTGGTAAGAGCTTAGGAACCTAAGTAAAGGGGGTGAGATGTTCACCATTAGCATTTGCAACAACAGAAGGCTTTGAAACATGGAAAATTATACTTCTTACAAGTAAAGAAGAGAGATGTTCACAACAGCCCACAGAGAACAAATTGTTTGCTTAACTTCAAGTTTGCTTGACCTTGTTTTGACATCGTGTGTACCCACTTATCAGCCTCATGATGAGAAATTTTTCATCAGCTCCTGCAAAATATTTTGACTACAACGAAAGCTGATCTATCTTGTTTTGTTTAGATGGATTGGGAAACAAAACCATGTGAAAATCTCAGGGACAGAAGCGAAGCCCACATGGATTAGGGTTTGCTTTTAATTCCTGAGTTCCACTGGTAAGGGTCAGCATTCAAATCTGGAAATACGAGCTGCATTTAATCCCCAAAGGTAGTCTAAACATGTTTGTATATAAACTCTGTGATTTACAGAGCCTGCCTGAGTTTTTACAGCGTGCTTTGGAGTCTCAGTTCTTGAGAAGCTATAAAACAGGGCAGCACCCAGGCTGCAGACTAGGTACAGTACGTACAGTAGGCCTCTGTCCCTTTCAGACTGCGCCAGACGGTAATGAGACTGCACCACTGTCGATAGCCTTGGTGCCATAAAGGAAGGAATGTCCAGAGATCATCACTGGGCCCTTTGATAAAGAGACCTGATCTAGAATAAAGAAATCCCAGTCAGCCTGAGTAATCATGTAATCAGAGAAATCACCGGGCAATCGGACGCTCAGCCACTGGCATGCAAGGCGAAGTCCACTCGGGTAACAAAGCAGCCGTTTCCAGATCCTCCAATAGGCGAGGGCGGAGAGTGGCCCATGAAAGCGGGGCCTGAGGCTGGCTGCATTTTATAATTAGCTCTCTGTTCCTCAGGTACTAGTTGCACAGTTCAGGTTTCACGCTGTGCCGTCGCCTCCTTTCTGTGGCCTGACGGTTAGCCAGCTTGGAGCTTAACACCTTCAGAAGGATGTCGGTTTTCCTAGAGAGATGTTGAATCCTCTGCCCCGTGAGAGGCTGGGCACAGGGGCTCACGTCAGCAATTCCAGCACTTGGGGAGGATGAGGTGGGAGGATGGCTTGAGGCCAGGAGTTTGAGACCAGCCTGGGCAACATAGGGAGACCTCAATTTCTACAGAAAATTAAAAAAAAAAAAATAGCCCGATGTGGTGACACATGCCTGTAGTCCCAGCTACTCAGGAGGCGGAGGTGGGGGGAGGGCTCCAGCCCAGGAGTCTGAGTTTATAGAGGCCTACGATCAGGCCACTGCTCTCCAGCAAGGGTGACAGAGCAAGAGCCTGTAAACACGCAAACACACATGTACGTAAGTAAAAGCCAGGATGAGAGGTACAACTTTGTTCTTTCAGCCTCTTGTTGCATCAGAATATACTTAGCGTTTTAAATCCTGTCTTCCTTTTACTGAAGACTGCGGCTTACTGGGATTTTTTTTTTAATTCTCAAACTACTCACTGCTGAACAGAAGTGCAGTGACCAGAGGCACCTCTTGCCTTCCCTTTCTGGATGCTGGGCGGAGTCTGGCGGGTACTACGTTCTCACGTGCGTTCGTTAGTGAGAGAAGCTTTGGCAGATGTTTAGGGCTGCAGAGATCTGGGGGAGCATCGTTGTTTCACATTTGAAGAAGTCCAGGGCAAAGAAATAAAAGCAGTTGTCCCAGGTCACAAAGATACTGATTTGCTGGAGGTGTTTAGGTCCAAGTTGATTACTCTTTTTACTACACAGTTCTGAACAAAATTATGTAGTCTCATGGATGAATAATTCAAATGATCGTCATAATAAAACAAATACCCATAGTGGATTATACCCGGGTCTCCAAAAGATTCAGCTACAAAATAAATTTCATTTAGTCTGGTTTTCACGGATATGCCTCTTCTGTATGCCCTCCTAAACCAGACCCTCCGTTGACTGGATGGAGCTCCTTGGCTCATTGGCCACTCATGGGAAGACGCCCGAGGCGCAAGAGGCCCCAGGGGCTGAGGCCATATTCTTCTGCTAACTCCTGGATGGACATGTTAATTTGAGGCTATATTCTTCTGCTGACTCCTGGCTGGACCTGTTAGTTTGAGACCATTCTTCTGCTAACTCCTGGCTGGACATGTTAATTTACTTTTGTCTATAGCCTCCTCTTCTCCCTCCTGTGATTCTCCACAAGACCTCAGGGTTTTGAGAAACTAAAGACACACATTCTTTTTGCTTCTCAAACTCAGAATGGGTATGAGATATCTTTCATTCTGTATTATTTGCTTCTCTCTAAGAGCAAGGTGGGGATTGACTTCCTTACAAGCAATTAAATAGCGTCACCCAGGGTGCAGGATGGGCTCAGCCTGCCATTTTAACAGGAGAGCACTGTTGGTGTGCTTTAAGACCATAGGGCTTCCTAGCCTGGGGCTGTCACGAGCTTGAGGAAGGATCTGTCACATCAGGAAACTTCTCTCCTAAGTCTCCTTCTATGGGTCAAGTCTCCTAGTGGGGGAGATGCTTGGCCACAAGCCTTGGTTGTCAGGGGTTCTCTGCTGACTTTTGTGGAAAACGGGGAAGAAGGAGGCTGAAATAATTGGCCCGCTGCTCTGCGTCTTTGTTGTGTTACGTGGGATGAAAATGAGTTCAAAGCTTAGCATGTTTCAAAACCTCACGTCAAGCTGAGCTTCTCTCTGCAGCCCACTGAGAGGCTGTTACCCTGAGCAAAGGCAGCTGACGCTTTATTATTTTGGGGGGAGGGACGATGGGATCCTATGATTTTACTTCTAAAGAGTAAGGGCTTCTTTTGCACAATTTTATCATAGTTGTGTCATCTTCACGAAAGGTCACATATTATATGATTCCATTCATATGAATAGTTCCTAAGAGGCACATCCACCGAGGCAGGAGGGTCAGCAGATGGGAGAGGATTTGGGGTGGGAGTGGGGCGTGAGTGCTGTCGGGCAGGGCTTCTTTTTGGGCTGAAGAGACAGGTCCTGGATTAGCCAGTGGTTATGGTTGCTCAACACAGCTGACATAGTAAGAAAACTGGATTGCATACTTAAAAATAGTGAATTTTATGTTATGTGCATTTAACCTTTTCTTTTGGTTTTATTTTTGTGTTCAATTTTAATTCAAAAAACTAAGACATAGTTGTGTCATCTTACTATGAAGATGTGAAAAGTGACATTGGGGGTGACCGGTCCTGCAGTGCTCATGCTTCTCCGGCACCAACCATTGTTCCGAGGGTCTGCTCTCTGCTCCCCCGTTTAACTCTCACAACAGCCTCCTGACATGGGTCTGTCATTTCTCCCACTTCAGATGAGGGGATTGAGGCACAGAGAGGCCCCTTGATTAGTTCAAGGTCACACAGCTGAGCATGGCAGGGCCAGGCTCCTCACCAGGTGGTCTGGCTGCAAAGTCAGCCCCTGGCCCCTCCTTTCACGCCCTATGTGGATTCTAAGAAGATCACCGCAGGCAGGGGACCAAACACGCAGTCCCAGAGGTCATGAGAGAGTGCAGAAACTCAAGGTGCCCCAGTCTCAATGTTGGCGTGGGCTCTGGCGGCAGCAGAGGTTATCTGTGCAAACAGATTAACCCACCTGGCTGTCGTGCCCACACTGGGTCTGACGTCAACTCACGCCAGCGTCTATTTGTCCAGAGGTGGGGCCCACAGGTGTCTCTGCTGTCGATTGGTCTGTGCAGACACACCTCTGCCGCTCCAGGAGACCTTCCAAGGGGCGGGACGGAGCACGCTTGGCACTCACTTCTGAGGCAATATTGGCAGCTGTGTCCATGTGCTGTGACCTTGAGGATTACTGTGTGCACAAAACACTGACCAAGTTAGGTCCTCTGTAATAAATAAGTTGGAAATCAATTTTGCATATGGTTTTAGGATTTCAAATCGGGCCCACTGATCTCTGAGTGAAAGTCAATGGGTCACTTTAGAGATCTTAAAATGACCTTCATTTTAAGTCAACAATACATAGAAATAATGATACAGCTAAGTTTTATTTTGCTGAATGCTTTAAAATATGTCATCCCGAGGATTCTAATTTCTCTTTATAGATTTTCTTTCTTCATTCATTCTTTAAAAACATCTTTATACATAATCGATCACAAATAGTTTAGTGAAACATTTTTTTGTGTTTTCAGATTCAAAAATGTTTGAAGGTCTAACAACAGACGTGTATTGTTGGAGGGACAGAGCCTCAGCCCTGAGCCCCGGCTTTGTTAGTTCCACAGCTGCTGCAGAAAGCCCTTGTTGGGTGGTGTTTGTTCACGGGTTATAGATCATTAGAGCTGTAGGGGTATAAGGACTGTCAATCTTAGCTTTTTGTTTTATGGGTTAGGGCACATTTCCAGAGAACTGGTGTGATTTTATTGAGACTGCTAAACCAGTCACTATAAAACCTGAGACTCTGACTTATTGGTCTAGTTCTACACCTGTTTCCTTTTGCCTTTTAACAAACTCTTGTGGCTAAAAGAGCATACACAGAGGGCTCCTAGGACTGCATCAGAACCAGGCAATGGCTTCCTTTCGAGCCTTCCCGTGATCCCTTTCCCTCCCCCGTACACACGCAGGCCATAAGGCCCTTCCCAGGAGGAGCTGCAGGAAGCAGTTTGGCCCGCAATGCTTTCTGATGCCCGAGGTTCATGTACATGTAGCACGTGCCCAACTGTTCTCTTGTCCTGGGTTCCAGTGAAGCATCTTTTCTGCCATCTACTAGTGACTCGGCATATTGTTAACTTCTCTGTGAATCTGTTTTCCTGCTGGTAAAAACGGTACGATTCCATAAAGTTTCATAAAGTTTTTAAGATGGTGACATGGGTTGATAAATGTAGGGCACTTGGAGGGGTGCTTAGTACACAGGCACTTAGTCCAGGTGGTATTGTCTACAGTGTTATTATTCCAGACTGTGCTTCAGATTCATCTTAATAAGAATGGACACTGTGCTGGGTAGGAGGGGGACAAGAGACTTGCTGCGGGCTCCATATTCCACAGGCTTGTCTTTGGCTTTTGGTTCATCTAGCTTTGGTCCTCAGTATTCTCAGGGGAAGCCTTCACTAAGCCTTTTTGTGGAATCCGTAAAGGTAATGGCTGTGTTTCTTCCCTGGTTAGAAGTGTCATAAGGGACATGGGTGACACTTACGTGGAATGCTGAAGAGAATCGTGTGGGTCTCCTTTAGAGAAGAAATATGCTCCTGTGAACAGAGAGGTCTCAGAAGCAGTGGCTCCAGAAGCAGTCGGCTGTGCTCTTCCGGGCTACCCCCCCAGCAGTGTGCTTCCCCTCTAGACTAGGAGCCCCAGTGGAAAGCGCGTGCTGACCCCTTTTCTCAGGAGTGAGGTGCAGGTCTTCACTAAACAGTGTTCTTTTGCCCACTCTCTCTATCAAAAGCAGCACACAATCTCTTAGTATTGGGAGCTCAGCTTTGTCACGGGACTCTTCACCTTGATGGAATGGCCCACGTGCTTGCCGTGTCTCCTGCTGGCCTGGGCACTCCTTGTCATTAGAGGTCATCTTGTTCGTCTATGCTTTTCAAAGTAAATCATTGGCTAGACCAGTGGTTCTCAACCTTCCTAATGCCACGACCCTTTATACAGCTCTTCATGTTGTGGTGACCCCCAACCATAAAATTATTTTCATTGCTACTTCATAACTGTAATTTTGCTACTGTTATGAATCGTATGTAAATATCTGATATGCAGGATGTCATAGGTGACCCCTGTGAAAGGATCGTTCCACCCCAAAGGGGTTGTGACCCACAGGTTGAGAACCACCGGACTAGACAAACTTCAAAGCATGGGCACCATCCTTGAACATGGAACAAAGGATGAAACCCTAGGCTTAGAAGATGGACTTGGTCTGACCCGGCCTTGCCTATCTTGTATCTCTCTCTCCTTTGCTCTCTGTGTGACCACCACTCTGGCCATCATTCTCTGCCATAAAGGATGCCTGGTTCTGGTTAGCAGCTTGTGCAGTCCCCAAGGTCACCCCATCAGAAGGTGCACCAATGTCAATAGCAATGTCATTTGAGCCATAAAGCCATGTATGTTATTTTAAATTAAAATTTTTTTGTGGTTATACTAAAACAGTAAAAAGAAACAAGTGAATTAAGGCTAAGAATATGTTTTATTTAACCCAGTATATCCAAATAGTATCAGTTTAACATGTCATCAATATAAAAGTAATTGAATGAGTTTACATTCTTTTTTTCCCCTAAATCTTTAAAATCTAATGTGCATCGTGTACTTATAGCACATCTCAACTCAGACTTGTCACATTTTAGGCAGTCAGTAGCCACACAGGACTAGTTGCTGTGATACTGAGAACAAAGGATTATGCTATTGGCACTCTAGATAATGTAGAATTATATAAACAACAGTCTTCTGGAAGTTTGCAGTGAAAGTTTTGTTCTAACATGAAATTAGTAAATCACAACAATTTTCTAATAGAAGCCAAGGCTCTCCAGGAGGTGGTATCTTTTTTCTAATTTGCATACAGAGGATGGCTGGCCCAGTGGGGACCCTGCAACCACAAGGCTTTTGCACATGCTACCCCCTCTGCCTGGAGTCTCATCCCCCACCACTTTACTTTTGGTTCAGATTTCTCTTAAAGTGTCATTTCTTCTGCAAAGATTTCTCACAGAACCCTATTTCTTTGCTTCATAGCATTTATTAGATTTGTAATGACATAGTCACTGGTGAGACCTGTTTCATTAAATTCTGTCTCCAGTTCAAAATAGTCAATGCTAGGAGGGCAAATTCACATCTGGCTTTGCTCACCGCTGAGTCTCTAACTTGGAGCAGAGAAAGAACCCAGTGAAGACGCATTGAGAGACTGCCTGGCCGGCCTTAAGACTCAAGGACAACCAGCCCAAGCAGTTGCAGACACTCGTGTTGTTATGACCCAAGACACCTTCTTCTCTTCCACCAAGATCAAGCAGGACTAGGATGTCGCTTAGAGTCTCTCCAGGGAAGAAGGTGACCCTCCACCCTCATTGCTCAAATGCATTTCTTGTTCAAAGGCCGTGAATGCTCTGACCCATTTACCCCGAAGCCTTCCTGGTACAGTTGCCCTCTGTCTCCTTAGTGCAGAGTGACCCCGAGTTTTATCTTTGACTCACTCCGGAGATTTAATCTTTCATGGCCACTTAAAGGCAAACACATTTTAAAAGTAGGTCAGTTGGTTATAGAGAAAGCAACAACTCAGGCACTAAAACCCTTTGCATTTTGAAGTGTACAAGATTGTGCAAGTTCTTATCTGAAATCCAGAGCTGGCAAGCTGGGAAATTTGCTTAGTTGCTTCACACACTATCTTCTCCCTTCCGATCCTCCCAGTATTCCCAGTATGAGTAAATAAAATACACACATGGGATTATTACACATAAAACCTATAAAAATAATTATGGGCACAAGGCAAAAGTCTTGTTAATGTATTAGCATTAATTACATGTGTAGAGTGTTTAACGTAGTGATTAAGATTTGAAGTTCTAAGGTTGTCAGACTACCCAGCTTCTTATGTGCTAGCTGTGTGACCTTGGGCAAGTAACTTAACCTCTCTGGGGCTCAACTCCCCTTCTATGCAAAGAATTAAAAAAAGAACCTACCTCATAAGTGTGTTCTGAAGCTGCAGAGAGCTATTTGCCACATAGTGGGTGCATAATGTATGGCATGGGGGCGATCCATCCCAGAAGCTATATTAATTTTTTTTAAAGGAGTTTGTATGTATATGACATAAAATTGCAGGTTAAGAATGGGCATATCAGGTAATTATTGTGCAGACACAGCCTCAGATGGAGGGGAAACAATCAAGGTCCAGAATCCACTAATATTAAGGTCTTGCTTATATTGTTTATTGTTACTTAAATAATATTTTTGGGGGGAAATCATTTTGACCAAAGAAAGACCTTCTAGAAGGAAAGTAAAAATATAACTGGTGGCTTGGGAGTGTTGGCTAGATCCATGGAGCCCTCTTCCTGCCTCTGAAATTTAGAAATCTATACCTTGTGGCTAATAGGAAAAATAGTCATGAGATAGAAAAGGCAATAGAAGTATTTCATGATTTGGGAAATGTTCAGCCTTATATTAGCCAGTTTATTCTAACTGGACTCTACTGATGCTGAAGGATAATTTGGCTCAGTTGGGCTATGAAGCAACATATTGATCAAACACTTTCTGCTCTATTTTCCACCAAGCTTGGCAAGATGCATGGAAGGTGGTTTCTCACATGGTGAGATTAAAAGGATACAACCTAAAGGGTCTTGTTCAAGATTGCGTCTTGCACAGTTCTGCCGACGTGCTCACAAGCCCCACCACTAAGAGGTACTCCCTGTGCGGAGGTATTGAGGCTTAGGAAATGCCATGTTAAAATGAAAATTTCCTTCCTTGCTCCTCCCCAAGAGAAAGAAGCTACTCAGCCACTCCCAGCTACCGCCTCCTTGCCTTGTCTTTGACACTTGGCAGTGGTGACTATGGAAAGGACACAGGCTTTTAGATCAGAGAACCTTGGGCTGACAACAGACCTTTAAAAACAAAATTATATTATCTTTACAAATTATTCAGGTTCTCAGGGTTTTTCATTTACAAGGACTGGTGGTGTTAGTAGATTCTTCATTAGGGTTGTTATGAGGATTGAATTATGTGATGGCTTTAACGTAGGGAGCAAGTGGTTACCCATGGTAGTTCGTGGTTATTTCCTTGAGAAATTGAGAGGTCAATTAAGATAGAGGAAGGCGAAAGTCCAGGTTGGAGGCTCCTGCCTGGACCTGCTCCTCTAGAACACGGGAGAGAGCATGAGGTTATGGGAGTGAGAGTGTGGGAGGGAGGGAGAGAGAGAACTAGCAGAGTGTCCGACAAGGGAGGGCAGCCACAACAATGTCATTGAACTTTAAACTTAGCCTTATCTTAGCACCTGGGTGATGCGTGTGGACTAGAAGGAATAGAATGGGGAGAAGGTCAATATTCCAATCACAACGAAGGCAGGAGAAAAATAATGTTCTACTGATATGGGAAAGAACTGTAGCGTGTAATCCCTTTTTAAACTTAAATTCCCTGATTTATGTGATGCCAGGCACTGTGCTAAGCATGGGGGCACAGCAATAAGAAAAACAGTCTGTGGCCAGTGAACCCACGTGCAAATGGGGGGAGATAGAGAAAAAACAATAAAGAAATGCAGAATACATCGGGTAGCAATAAATGTGAAAGAGAAAAGTAATGAAGGTAAAGAAACAGGAAGTGTGGAAGGGCGGTATTTTAGAGAGGGTGATCAGGGAAGTCCTCTCTGATAAGGAAATAACTGAGTTTTTAAAAACAGTCTCCTCTTGAACATACCTTAGGCTCTGTGCTAAGAGCTGGGAACATAGTAATGGGCAAGATGGATAAATTCTCTCTCTTCCTTGGAGCTTTCATTTTTGTGGATAAAAGGGAAAATAAACACATAAACAAATGAATAAGTGTGATAACTTCATATGGTATAAATGGACAAAAGCAATGATAAAATTGGGGAAAATGACGGGAGTGTGGTATTTGGAGGTGGGGTCAAGGATGGGGAAGGGAGTGACCAGTTGTAAGGCAGAATTACTATCTCCAGATAACTTTAACTACTGTACAATAAAAATTATAACTTTTTAAACATATAATATATAGATTTCCAATCCCAGGACATCTTTATTACATCAAAATATACTAACAAGAATTTAGAGCTAATTTTTTTTTTTGCAGGGGGTTTTGAAAAAATTATGTATCTTTTCCCTCTATTTTTTTTTTACCATCTCCCTATTGATAAACCCAATTTCTTCTCTTTATTTTCCACCGCCACTGGAGTATGTTAAAGTAGAGACCAACTTTCTTCAGACATTTCATCTATTTGAACTGTCTCAACGTATCTACCAATCTCTGTCATCTCCAGCTAAATGAGGTATATTTAATGTGGAAGTTAAAAGACACTCTGTTTATTCCCAAAACTGTCTTAAGATCTTTACACAGCAATATGGCTACCCTCATTCTTCCAAAGTGAAAGCTTAACGTTGGCTTTTTTAGATCCACTTTCTGACCATAGGTAAATGATCCCAAACTGAAAGTCTTCTACGGCATTCTCACAATCTTTGAAGTGAACTTAAATTCTCTTCTTTAAAGGGTTTGTTCATGAAATATTTTGGCTTCATGACTTAGTTATCTAAAATCATATTAATCCCCTCTCTTCAAATTTTATCTGTTTCCCCAGGTGAACAGATCTATTTCTGTCACTTCAAGTGACAATAAATAATGGCCTTCGCTTTCCTTATCTGTAAGTCCAGCCTGTACCAGATTCATTTATCAATAGCCTACTGGCGGCTGTGTCCAGATTCTCCATAGGCTGAGAAACTCACCATCTAAAATGAAACTCTTCTTTCCCCTCAGATTGGTTCTACTTCCTGTGTTTCCTCTCTTGGTTAATGGTTTTCCACTTCAGTCACTTTAGCCAGACATCTAAGAATCACTGCCAACCCCGTGTCTCTGTTATCTCCCACCAACCGTAGGTGGCCGAGGCCTGTGGGTCTACTTCTTCACATCTGCAGATCGATTCTTGCCTCACCATGCCCAACAGTGTTTTCAGTTTGGCGCTCATAGATCATCTCGTGCCAGTTTGAAATCCCTCCTTCACACAGTTAACTGAGAGATTTTCAGAAGCAAATCTGATTATTTAGTACTTGGCTACTTAAAAATTCTCCCACGATTTTCAGTCAGTGACTACAGATTAGAACTCTTTGGCATAGTGCCGAAGACCTTCCCTCCCTGGGGTCATGGTGTCCTGGTTTGGACCTGAGTTGCAGTTCCAGGAACTGTTCTCGTGATAACCATGGCCTATAAGCTTTGTCATACTGCAGACCTCCCAAGGATGATTTCACTCACTTTGCATTTAATTTTCACAACACTTCTACCAGGTAGGTACTATTATTACCTGTATTTGACAGCAAGTGTAATCTTCCATGGTTTCTCAGGTAGAGAATTCATTACAGGTGTGTCTTATCGAGCCTGGGTTTATAACAATTGTACCTCAAATCATGGCCATTTCCCTTAATTGTGTCAATTTCTTCAGCTCCATGTCACTTGCATATATCATCTCCTTTGGTCAACTGTGCCTTCCTCCACCTTATTGTCACACTCCCCTTCAGGACACTCTGTACAGATAGCACTTCCCCAAGACAGAGTGTCCCAGTGGGACACGCCACACCCTCCTTCAACTCCCATCATGCCCTGCCCTCCTCTCTGCAGTTGGTCTCGGTAGGACACTCGTGTTTGGCACATGTGACTCCTCCTTTGGAAACACTTGAGAGTAGGAGGTGTATTTTATTTACAGAACTCCAGTGCCCAGGACAATACATGAAACATGGCAGGTGCTCAACAAATATTTGTTAAATAAGTGCACAAGTGCATGAATGAACAACCAAGTCTGGGAACAGGATCTGGGCTGAGTGTACACTGAAGTGAATTGATAAGAATCTTTACTTTTTATCTGCAATACCCCCTTTCTGAATTTCCTGCACATGTATTCTAAATTAAAAACACATTCATTCATGCCTTCATTCACTCATTCTTCATTTCTTTCTTTTGAAAATTTATTTATTTAATTTCAGGTTAATGGGAGGGTACAAATGACCAAGTCATAGTATTTGAATTTGTTAGGTACAGTCCCTCTTGTAACTATGTCCTGCCCCCAAAAGGTGTGCCATACACCCGTACATTGTACCCATTCAGTGGGAACACCCTAAGCCCCTCTCCCTCCTTCTTCCTTCCTCATTCCCCCTCCCTCCAACTTGAATTGAGATGGGCTTTTCTTCTATATGGGCTCAAATTAGATCGTCTACTGGCTTCATATTAGTGTTGAGTACACTGGCTTCTTCATATTAGTGTTGAGTACACTGGCTATTTGCTTTTCCGTTCTTGTGATGCTTTACTGAGAAGAATGGGTTTCCACTCCAACCAGGTTAATACAAAAGATGTGAAGTCACCATCTTTTTCATGGGTGAACAGTATTCTATGGTGTGCATGTACTACAGCTTGTTAATCCATTCCTGGGTTGACGGTCATTTAGGTTGTTTCCCCATCTTGGGTTTTGTAAATTGAGCTGCAGTCAATAATCTAGTGCACATGTCCTTATGATAAAATGATTTTTTCTTCTGGGAGATGCCTCGTAGTGGGATTTCAGGGTCAAATGGGAGAACTATTTTGAGTTCTTTGGGGATTCTCCATACTTCCTCCAAGAGACTGTCCCACTAACAGTGTAAAAGTGTTCCCTCTCTCCACATCTGTAACTTTGAGATTTCTGTGATGTGTGCTAATCTTACTGGGGTTAGGTGACATCATAGGGTGGTTTTAATTTGCATTTCTCTGATGATTAGGGATGATGAATTTTTAAAATATATTTGTTAGCCATTCATCTGTCTTCCTCAGAGAAAGTTCTGTTCATGCCTCTTGCCCAGTGATGGATGGGATTTAATATTTGTTATTTATTTAATTGTCATTTCATATTGTCATTGATTGAATATTATCATTGATTTAATATTTATTATTTTGTCGTTAATTTAATATTGATATTCTCCCAGTTAATAGATATGATTGCTACAATAAAGATATTGCGTGTCTTTCTGAGGCGGCTTAAAGAATACATGACTACTCATTTGTGTTTCCCCTTCTGGGGTATGTATTTTATATCCTCTCAGCAATAATTACATTATAAAATTTGAAAGAGTTTTTTCCCCCAAAGGCATTATGATTTGTAGATTGGTGAACTGAATGATAGATGCTTTTTTTAAGGACTAATCTTTCCTCTGTTCAATTGTATAGCTGTATCGGATTTGGACAACCAGTTTGTTCCCTCACTACAATTGTTTGACGGGAATGGATACTGTCAAGAGCTGTCCTGACAGAGCAAGCTGACAGATATTGGCGTAGTAAATTAAAACAATGAGCCAAAATGAAAATCCCCGTCCAGCCTTAATCACTTACTGCAGTAGTGTAAGTAGGAGGCTAATCAAGAGGAAACACCAGCTTCCCAGCTGTCCTAGTTTTCCCCATAAAAAAAGCAGGAGGTGGGGTCATGTTTGTCAACACAGATGTGGGTATCACGCTACTTACTCTAGGGACACCTGGCAAGTGAAAGGGTCATCATTTATGGATCCAGGGGCTGGGGGTAGAGAGAGGGAGAAAGCTAGGAGTGAAAATGTATTTAGTATAGAGTCAGAGTGAAGAAAATCATCTTCAAGGTTTCCGCCTCCTAATGGGGGCACCAAAGCTCGAGAGCAAATGTGCACAAACGCATGGCCAGGCAGGAACTGTGTCCATCACATCACTCCTCCCAGACACTGCACTGCTTTTCGTGTGCAACAAGTCTGGTGTGGGTCAGCTTTTTCCCAAGAAATATTTTCAGGAAAAAGATTTGTAATTGCCTATGGTTGGTCCTGAAGGGCACCAGGAGCTGGACTCCTCAGGTACACACTCCAATTTGGACCTGCTACCTCTCTCGCCCAGACCCTGAACTCTGTCCATAGTTGATGGAGGTAGTAGAATACCTGATCTCATGAGAAGGTAAATCCTATTTGTTCTCAAGTGGTAAATGGAATCATTCAATATAGAGCTATATAAAAATTGTCTATTCCCGTCATCGATGGACAAAATAAGCAGAAGAAGATGTTTGCCAAAAATAAATAAAGAAAGAAAAAGCAAATGAACTAAGAGAGGGGCTGAAAGGAAAGAGAGCTCTCACGTCCAGGAGAGGCTGGGGCTAGTTCATTGTTGAGGGCCGTGTGTATTACCCTGTGTATCTCTTGCCATTATAATCTGCAGCCTCTCACTTAGTTTGACGTAGTGAAAGTGCTTTTGTTAATGTGAAACCAAGCGTCCCCACAGACTCAAACCATGAAGAGAAAACCAAAACAGGAATGCAATGTTTGAAATTTTTGAAGCATACACAGCCTCTTCTGGAAAACTTTCCCTAGCGGAGACCTCACTTACTATTCTGCAAAGCATTTCTTTATGTAGAAATTGAATCTATAGATTTATTTTAGAACTGAAATCTACCTCCTGAAAATGTTGTCCCACATAGCTCCATTCAGTCTTCTGTATAAGGGAAAACCAATTTGTAAGTTTACTATATCATAACTGATTTACAAATTCAAAAGAGCTAAGTTAATAGGCTTTTGCCAATTCCCTTAGGGTTGTAACTATAGTAACAAACTAAGTCAGTAAAGAAATATTTTTTTTGATTATCTCTTTTTTCCTCCAACCTACCCCTCAGCATATTTTTGAAATTTGCATGAGAATTAACTAAGTGTAATCTTTCTACAAAGATAAATGGGGAAAGTAATATAAATTGAAGTCTGTTAGAAAGAAGATAGCCTACCCACAGAGGCAGCAGTGGGACTGCTTGGCTGCTGGGAAGTCCTTTAGATGAATAACCTAATTGGAGGAGAAAAAAGTGCATCATGAGGTATTATGTGTAGATTTATGTAAGAATATTGTAAAATACCAGATCCCCAGTTTTGTTTATGAGCTGGTGGCTGTGGGTCTGAGAAGGGCAGGATGCTAAAACTCATGATTTTATGATTCTGCCGCTAGAAATGCTGGGGATTGCTTAGCTATGAGAAGTGCAGCAGCTCAGAGCAGTTTGGCAGCAGAGAGCTGGCCATTTTCATCTGAGTCTATTAGAAATGTTATTTTTGAACAACTTCAGAACCTCCAACCTGCAATTATAGAACAAAAAATTTGCCTCTTGAGTCTATCAGTCTTCAAAAATGACACCCCCATGGGGGTGATAAACATTGGCAGCAATATGCTAATGGGACCCAACTCTTCCCTCTTTGCTGCGTGGAATCCAGGTACACGCTGCCATGAAACCTTTAAGCCCTAAGAACTCCTAGAGCAGTCAGAGGGTGGGAGAAGTCACCCAAGTGAGACAATGGATTTTCTTATATCATGTTTTTTTCTTTAACTTCTCACCTTCAAATAATTAAAGACTCACAAGAGGCTTGGCATCCATAGCACAGTAGTTATGGTGCCAGCCACATGCACCGAGGTTGGCAAGTTTGAACCCAGCTAGGACCAGTTTAACAACAATGATAACTGCAATAAAAAATAGCTGTGTGTTGTGGTGGGCATCTGTAGTCCCAGCTACTTGGGAGGCTGAATCAAGAAAATCACTTAAGCTCAACAGTTTGAGATTGCTGTAAGCTGTGATGGCACAGCACTCTACCAAGGGGGACATAGCGAGGCTCTGTCTTAAAAAAAAAAAAAAAAAAAGACTCATAAGAAATTTCAGATATGGTAATAAACTGTCGGTAATTTTCACTTGAATTTCCTCAGGGCTATATTTTACTTAGTCATACCACAGGGCAATTGCAGGAAGTTGGCTTCAGCTTAGTGATGTCCAGGCCTCGTTAAGCTTTAATTTTTTAATTTTTATTTTTTACCATTTATACATGTATTCTTCTGTGTGTACATAGTTTAGTGCATTTTCGTCTTCTTTCTATCCCTATATTAGCTTTTTAATGCTTATTGTAGTATATGATGGTAACATTAATTTGTGTATCCTTAGTGGTTAATGATATTGAACATATTTGTATATGTTGATTTGCAATGATTTCTTCTCTTTGGTGAAATATCTATGTATATCTTTTCTTGATATTCTAATTTTTTTACTTTACCTTTTTATGTATTCTATGTAAGACCTTTATCAACTACTTGCAAATATTCTGTTCTAGTCCACAGCTTTATTTATTTCATCCTCTCTTCAGAGTAGTGTTCATTAAAACCAAATTTTGCTTAAATAATCAAAAGGAAAAAATCCAGATATGGATGTATTTGCATGCTGAGTTTAAGGACTGTTTATATAAATAACAACCACTTGGGAAAGAATTTATAAAGAAGATCCCAATGGGGATTACAGCAACAATAAAAATGAATAAATGAACTCTATCAAGTCAAAAAGCTTCTGCGCAGCTAAGGACACAATCAGCAAAGCAAACAGACAACTTCTAGAATGGGAGAAGATATTACCATGTTACGAATCTGACAAAGGGCTAATCAGAATCTACAAAGAACTCAACTCATGAAAATCAGCAAGAAAAGAGCAAACAACTTCATTAATCATTGAGCAAGAGGCATGAACAGAACCTTTTCACAAGAAGAAAGGTGAATGACCAGTAGACTCATGAAAAAATGCTCATCATCCTTCATCATCAGAGAAATGCAAATCAAGTCCACCTAACCCCAATAAGAATAGCAAGGTCCCCAGATTGGAGAAGCTGGCATGGGTGCAGAGAGAGGGGTAAATGTATGCACTGCTGGTAGGATTTAAAACTAATACAGCCTTTTTGGAATGAGGTATGGAGAATCCTAAAAGAACTAAAAGTGGATCTCTCATTTGATTCTGCAATTCCTATACTAATTATCTACCAAGAAGAAAAAAAATTATTTTATCATAAATACATTTTCACTTGAACATTTATAACAGCTCAATTTACAATCACAAAGATGTGGAAACAACCCAAGTTTTCATTAACCCATGGATGGATTAATAAACCGGGATATGCATATACCATGGAATACTATTCAGCCATAAAAAGATGGATACTTTGCATCTTTTGTATTTGCCTGGATGGATTCAGAGAATAGTCTCCTAAGTAAAGTATCTCAAGAATGGAAAAGCAAGCATCCCATGTACTCAGTACTAATTTGAAATCAATAGATGGAAAACTACAAATCCACATGAGAGAAAAACACAAATTTGAGAAAGGGGAAAGGATCAATAAGTTCCCACCTAATTGGTGTGATAGAGGGATATATTACACACTTCTTGGGTGAAGGACTCAACTACAACTTGAACTTTACCTTACAAACAATGTAACCTAATCATATGTACCCTCATCTTAACTTGAAAGAAAAATAATAATAACATAGCCATTATTCATTGTAGTGCAGCAATAGGAAGCATTTGCCAATTCTCAAATAATTGATTTATGATATATGACTACTTAGAATATGACCCACTCATCTTTAGGGGGCTTCCCTTTAAATAAACTAAATTTTAACAAAAACTGTCATTACTTCCTTTTCCTTTTTTTTTTGCAGTTTCTGACCAGGGCTGGGTTTGAACCCGCCACCTTCGGCATATGGGGTCGGCACCCTACTCCTTTGAGCCACAGGCACCACCCCTTCCTTTTTCTTAACACAAATATTTTGACTTTCTCTTACTCTTTGAATCAATTAAAATAAAAAGAAGTTAATGCGCAAACACCTTTTGTCATATTTTTGCTTTTAGCCAATGTTTTGACATTTGTGTGCAATATTCAACAAGAAATAGCTTATAATTTCTATTGAAAGTAGGATTCAATAATATTTCATAAAACAACATTTCTGGCATATATTTGATCTTTTGTAAGAGCACTTTAATTTTAGAATAACACATGTTCTCATATTGTTTTACCATTTAATAATACTATGTTACCTTAGAAAAAAGGATGAAGATAGCAATAAAATACATGATAATTTTTGGAGCTATTCTTACTCTGATTAAATTTGTTTATATAAAATAATAATAACAAAGCTGAAATAGTAGAAACTCTTTTCTAGTCAAATTCATCTAATTACTATCACCATTTCTGAATGTTATAAAAACATTTCCTCCACATTTAATATATACATATATATAGTTTTTTTAATATATTGAAAAATGAGGAATGTGTGAGAATGAGTGAATACACATATGATAACATTTTTAATTGTGGTATGATGGGAACTACAAAGAACTTAAACTATTTTTCTAAAACTTAAATGTATTGACAATCTCTTTGTTAGTAGATGATAGATGTTTGAATGCTCAAAGTTAAAATCTGATCTCTGACTTAGGGATCTCAATTCCTTGGAGATAACTTGCTTGTAAATCAATTATTTGTTACATATTTCTGTTTCTAATAGACTGTTAGATTCTGCTTTCAAACTAAAAGTATTGCAGTAATTTTGAGAAGACAAAGGAACTAATGTGAACTAATAGGATAATAGGTTTAAATCAGGTCCTAACAGTTTAAGAGAATTTGGATTGGCAGGTCATAACACAAGTACTAAAATAATAGCTGGGGGGATGCAAATAAGTCAGTTGAAGAGGAGTCAAATGACAGATATTGATTTTTCTACAAATATTAAGTATGCATGTCATTAAATAACAGTGAAGTTATGTGTTTATATGAAAAATACAATACAATGAATGAAAAAAGAAATGTATTTTTCAGAATGAAAAATACAATAAATATAAACTTATCTTAATATCAGATAAAATGATTTCAGTAGTATATATTTACTGGAACAAAATTTAGATTTTTATATTAGTCAAAGAATGAAGACTGAAATACTGAAAATTGACATTCAATGAGTATATTTAACTCTGCATGGGTAACCGAGTTAGTTGGAAGCAAATGCCATGGGGGAAAATAGAAAAAAAAAAAAAAAAACCTGAGTAGAACAACAGAGAGAGTTACTACCTTTAATGTACAAACATATTTTGAAGTGAATCGTCAATCAGCTAAGGCTAGGTTATACTGTAGTGAAAAGTAATCCCCCAAATCTCTGTGCTTTATAGCATCAAATATTTCTGTTCTTCCATTAGTTCTGCATTAGGAGAAATCTCTCCAGGACAAAAAGCTCCTATGTCAGAAAGATAAAGAGTAATAGAGGGACCACCAATAACTCCCAGAGTGTCTGCTCAGCGGGACCACCCTTCATATCAAAGCACATTATGTGATCAAGCCTGATATAAGAGGAGTGGGTAAAAACAAATTTCATGGGAGCAAAGAGGGTGTGGTTAAATAACTAGAAATATCATGTCAGCCAATTAAATTTTAGAAAAAAGTTCATCCCCATTAAAAATATGCAATTTACATAGATATGTGTTTCATAAAAATGACCACTATAACAAAATAATCTATAACAAACTATAATAATAATATAGAACATCTTTCAATATATAAGCCATAATTTTTCAACTACCACATAGATAAAGTTTTAAATATTTAGCCAAAGCTTATTGAAAGGTATTATGGAGAAAGAAACATTTTATGATATGTTCATTGGGATGTTATTTATTATATTTATTTGAAAAACTTGTTTTGGAAATTAATTCAATTATAAAATATATTTAGATTTAATAAAAAAATTTGAAGGACCAATATTAAGAAAATAATTACATAAATGTAAAGAGATACATGCACAGACTTTGTTTCATTTTTGTTTATGGGAGACCTGAATGAGAAGTATCACAAATGTTGATCAATGGGAGAAAGATCAAACAATTTAGACATAAAACACTATTTGTAGTATGCAGATATTTAAATTGGAAAGGACATTATCTCACTATCTCTTTATTTAATCTACATACCTATCTCCATGATATGTTTTGGTGCATTAAATCTTAAAAAAAAACATAGATGTCATGTTGCTATATATGTGCAATAACATTTATTTCCTGCTTATATTTATCCAGACACATACGGAAAGAAATAACTTGAAGGAATATTGCCAACAAATCTAATTGGAGGGCTTATAGATCTTGATAATTTGAATAATTTGTTGAAGAGAGTGTGTTTTACAATAAACAACTACATCCTCACTCTTGAAATAAAATACTATATATTTTTTCTTTAAAAAATTATAGGGCTTTTATTGAACATAGCATCAGCTCTAGTTACTACTTTGTTCAATGAGCTGACCTAGACTTACACTCAAGAACCATATCTGAGCTACCTGCCCTTGCCAATGACAATGGCAGCACCTACTTCCGTGTGGGACAGTGGAGATAATTGCCAATGATTAGAAACCATGTCAACCATTAGAAACCTAAAACCATGTCATGTTTACTAATATTTCATAATTGATTGTATTTCAAAGAATCCAACCATGTTTGTTTAGAAATAGTTTTGATGAGACTGTTGTAGCATCTTATAATAAGGTGTTGGCCTATCTGGGCAGTAAATGATGCAGAAAATCTCAGAGTCTAGATAGAATACAAGGGGGTGTATAAAAGGTGCTATCCAGAGGAGGTTTCTTCTACAATTCCAGCAAAGGTGAAGGCATCAGGGAGTCTAGCTTGGGAAGACAGTTACAGATGCTACTGTCACAATGATAGCTTATTATTATCTTCATTCAACATCATACTTCCAAAGGTGCTAGAAATACCATTTTCTCAATATTCTATCTTTTTTATTTATTTTTATTTTTAGAGACAGAGTCTCACTTTGTCACTCTTGGTAGAGTGCCATGGCATGACAGCTCACAGCAACCTCCAGCTATTGGGCTTAGATGATTCTTTTGACTCAGCCTCTTGAGTAGCTGGGACTACAGGCCCCCTCCACAATGCCCAGGTATTAGTTTTTTGGTTTTTGTTTTATGTTTTCCGTTTTTGCCCGGGGCAGGGTTTGTACCCGCCACCTCCGGCATATGGGGCCGGCGCCCTACTCCTTTGAGCCACAGGCACCGCCCGTCAATATTCTAAAAATATCAAAAAGCAATTGCCTATTGCTATCGCTTATGCTTTGAAGAAAATCTTAGTGGTAAAACCAATCTGTTGACCTTTAACTTACAGGTGATGTTTTACTATGCACATTTTCACTACTGAATATGTAATCTCATAGATCAAACCTGCAGCTGAAGACTTTGATGGAACCACACATCAGGAAGACTTTGATAGTGGCTTATGTCTGTAATCACAATATTTTGAGAGGCCAAGGCAGGAGAATTGCTTGAGGTCAGACATTCTAGACAAGTCTGGACAACATAGTGAGACCTCTATTTCTACAAAAAATAATGAAAGAAAAATTATCCAAGCACGATGGTGTGCACTTATAGTCCCAGCCACTCAAGAGGCTGTGGGAGGAGGATCACTTGAGCCTGGGAGTTTTAGATGGAAGTGGGCTATGATGATGCCATTGCACTCCGGCCCTGTCTTGAAACAAACAAAAGACTTTGACAAACAATAGATCAAAGATTTCCTTGTTTATTCAAGTCCACGCAGAACAAGAAAGATATGAATAAAAGCAAGACAATTAGCTGTACCCTCTCCACCACTTGTAAACATACTGATTGTACTTTCTTTTCAAAACCTTAGGTCAGTGTCAAGTTTGATTCTCTCCAAGTAGGGGTTGACTCCTCTACCTCTATCATCTATACCAGTTTGAAGAGTTGAATGCTGGCTTGTATTGTGGCATTGTAGACCTTGTGAAAGCCAACGACTGTACTGAGGTAGACAAATCACAAATCAGTGCCTGCATCATGATAAATAATTACACACACACACCTCTCTTATATTCAGAAATGTGCAAGACTTCTTCAGTGTGAAATAATTCACAAAAATCCCGTGTTCAGAAACCCCATACACAAATCTGGCAATGTTCAAATTTGCTGATCTTAGATATCAATGTTCCTTCCATTGGCATTGAAGCTCCTGATTGAGTTGCAATTGTTCTAATAAATACAATATTAGCTTGTCCACAAAACAGCTACAGGCCTTCACTACTTACTCAGACCAATAGCTTAATATGCTCATTCTGGTTTACAAAGGGAATGTACCATGACAACCTGCTTGGGAAATTTACATAAAGGTAACATCAAAGCAACAACAATGATGAGGACTTTCTTCTGTTATTATTATTGTTTCAGGTACTTTGAGGGTACAAAGAATTAGGTTATACTGAATGCATCTGTTAGGTAAAGTCCCTCTTATAATTGTGTCTCTCCCCGAAGACGTGTGCCATATACCATAAAGGACGAAAATTCTTGACAAAAGTCATGAAGTCATCAATGGGTTTGATGAAAATCACATTTGCACAGAAGAAAACAATTGGACATCAGCAAAAAGATCTGGGGAAAGTCTGCAATTCCAACAGTACCTACCTATACAAATGCATATCAGGGAATACTAAAAACAACAACCACAAAATAACAACAGAATAGTCAAAGAAAAACCAGTATATACAATAATGCACATTTAGCGATTTCATTTCAAACCATACATCATGATTGCTAAATTTTTAAAATAATTTTACTCCTTTCAAATAGAGAGTTGGTTAACATGGATGTTTGCTGTTGTCTGTTTTACTGATCTCACAGTGGTAAATGTAGAACATGAAAAGGAAAAAGAAAATAAACAAAAATAAAAATAAATAAAGAGTAAACAGATCATTTTAATCATGACCACAATTCTATTTTTTCTATTAAGAGTTTCCTCTTCTTAAACAAAACTTAGCAATTGATATCAAAAGATAAAAAGAAAGCAATTATTATCTTTTTAACCTGATATTTGGCTTTCTAGATGTTCCTCTTTTCCAGGACTAGTATTGTTGATAAAAAATACAAGATGCCATCAATTTAAAAACTAAGATTATTCTCACATGCATAAATATCATTTCTAGGTCTCTTAGTTCTGGACAAATTAGGAAAGCAAGAACTTGGGAAATATGAAAATGGAATACTTGGCACTAGATGTACACAATCTAGCAGGAAAGGGCTTTTTAATTTAATTTCTTTTATTTTGAGATGTAAAATATTTTTGCTTTGCTATCCTTCTCAGCAGGATCAATAAATAATGGTTGACTTGCATGAAGCCTTTAACAGTAAGAGAAGAAATATGAGCTCTCTGTAGTTAAGTATAGTCACACTATTTCTCATTGATTTTACTTCTGTTAGTTTCATCTGCTGTAAGTATATGAATGAAAGATTGGTATATATGATTTTATTTATATGTAACTTGAATATGGCCTATCAGCATATTTTCACTGGAAGAAATTGTATTACTAAAACAAACTATACTGATAGCACATATGTATCTATATATGCACTGATACCACATTGTGTGTGTGTGTGTGTGTATATATAAAACCAAAAATGTTTTGGTCTACGTATTAACTTAGAAGCAAATTTATCTTGCAAAATTCGTTACATTTAAATTTATAATACTAGTTTACAAAGATTATTGGGAGGGGAAGGCCAGCCAGGAAAGAAAATATGGAGAAATATTAGTGAAAAATAAATATAAGTGGCCCAACAATCAAGTTTGTGAATTCATTCTAGAAAAAGTGCTACATACCTCATTGTTGAATATTACTATGGTCACAGGTGGCCAAGGAGACTACTTGAAAGGTGACTATAGTGATATGTAGCATTTTTTCTTGGTTGACTTTGTGAATTCAATTGTTGAACCTCATATAATGATAACTCTCATGACCATTCCAAGAAAAGAGTTAAAAAATTGCTTTGAGGGGTAGACTAGGCAATGAGATTGGTACATAGCTTCCTAATTGGAGTACCTCAAACGTGTCTGTGGTGATCTTCAGCAATATGTGGCACTTTTGTAATTCAATTGCCCAGCCTTGTAAGATATATCAGAATGTAAGAAATATAATCAACTGTAGTGTTAAGATCGAAGATTAGAGGGTCATTGACCATTAATAATGATTTATTCCAAAAAAATAAGAGTATATGGTAGACTTATCGATGATCACAACTAAGTTTATTGAACAGTTGAAACCCTAAGGCACTGTGCTCTACCATCTATAGTTTTTTTGCCTTTCACACACACTCATGAGACAATATTACTGTTAATGCTGTGTTGCATGTGATTTATGATCATAACCCATAGACTATCTACTACTTCTTTGTTGAGCTTGAACTTTGGGAATCTTTTTATGAGACTGTGGATTTCACCTCTTTGCTTACACACATAGTCATTGCTACCCAGGAGTGGTCATCTGCTTTCGTCAGCATCAAGAATCAGGGAAATAGTTCCCACTGCTCCAGCCCCTTATAGACCAGCCTCTTTTCTATTCTTTCAGGGAACATCCATATGCCTCTCTCCCCACAGCTTTTCCTTGCTACATAAAATATTTTTTTTTTTGTTTCTTCATAGTTGTTCTCATGGCCTATGAGCAATCAAAAGACACTAGCAACCACAGATCTAGGGAACAAACAGAGATTTAGTATTTATTCAAAACCAAACAAAAAATAAAAGAAAAACAAAACAAAAACAGCAAAAAAGGAAATCACTCCAACAATGCAATCAAATGTTCACATAATTAACACAAAAAATCCAGGTTAGTTCGACACGAAAGCTAGAGTTCTTAAACATAGCAAACCAGAGAGAGTATATGCATGTGCTTAATTCCACAGACCCGGAAGTCAGACTGTCTGGCTTCAATTCCTAGCTTCCATGCATATTAGCGCCGTAATCTTGCAAAAGTTTCTGCTTCTCATATTCCCTGTAAAACGTTGGTGGCTTATGTCATCTTGGTTTGTTGTCATGATTAAATGAGTTGATATACGAAAGGAACATACAGGAAGACCTGGAACACAGACAGTGCTCTAAAACTGTTGACCTGTTGTTCTCGAACAACGCACATTTGTCCTGACTCTGTGCCTGCCTCCTCTTTGTTCATGCAGGCTTTGGACACCCATGTATGGTGACTGGAACCTCAGTGTTTACCACCCTTTGATGTGAGGAGGCATGCTAGACAGCAGTAACAGCACGGGTTTTGAAGAGGTATTGACTCTACCATTTAAAATCTCTGTGACTTCATCTGAGATGCTTACTTTTTCAACATTGAATTCATCATATGTAAAACTGGAAATTAGAATACTTAATTTTTATGATAACAAGTGAACTAATAGAATAAAAAACTTATTTCAGTATACAATACGACTAATACTATTAATAACAATAATAGCAGTAGAGCACCAACAGCTGCAATTTGGTGAGCACTACATAATTTTCACATTTTAACTACTTTCATAAAAATCACTTTATTTTACCCTCACAATGATTAATTCAGGATATTACTAATATTGGCATTTTTAATTCAAATTATTCAAAAGTTTGAACCTCAAAGACTTAATTTAATATATATTTATATATATTTAATATATATATATGTGAATATATATATATTTTGAGACAGAGTTTCACTATGTTACCCTCAGGAGAGTTCCATGGTATCACAGCTCACAGCAACCTCAAGGTCTGGGGCTTAAGCGAATCTCTTGCCTCAGCCTCCCAAGTAGCTGAGACTACAGGGGCCCATCACAACACCTAGCTATTTTTTAGTTGTAATTGTCGTTGTTGTTTGGCAGGCCTAGGCTGGATTTGAACCTGGTAGCTCCAGTGTGTGTGGCTGGTGCTCTGGCCGCTAAGCTATAGGTGTGGAGCATTAATTTAATATTTTAAGTGACCTGTTCTAAGGACTACTTATTGGAGTACAAAAGTAACATGCAAAAATTAGTGTTGTTTCTATACACTAAATAATCTAAAACAACAAATGATCTAAAAAAGAAATTAAGAAAACAATTCCCTTTCAGAAAAGCATCAAATGATTAAGATACTTAAAAGCAAGTTTAACCAAACATGAAAGATCTGTACATGTAAAACTACCTATAAGACACAGGTGAAAGAAATTTAAGAAGGCACAGATAATAAAAAGATATTATGGCAAATAAATGGGAAAAGATATCAAAAGCAACCTTGAACAAGAAAAAAAATGGTTCGGCCATTACACCCCCTGATTTCAAACTACATCACAAAGCTAAAGTAATCATAATACTGTATTATTAACATAAAAACAGATGTCCAAACCACTGAACAGAATAGAGAACACAGAGATAAACCTATGCATATATGGCCAAATAATCTTAGACAAGAGCCCCAAGAATACACAATAGAGAAAGGATAATCTTGTCAATAAATGAAGAAGGGAAAACAGGATATTCATAAAAGAATGAAATTGGATCCTTTCTTGTACAATATAAAAAAAATTAGCTCACTAATTGAGGATTAAAGCCTTAAATGAAAGATAGGAGACCATAAAATTCCTATAACATAGACATAAAGTTCCAGGGCATTGATTTTTCTTGTGGAAAATTTCTTGGGTATGACCCCAACAGCACCAGTAACAAAAGCAAAAATAGATAAGTTGGACTACATCCAATTAGGAGCTCCTCCACAGAAGAGTAAACAATCAACAAAATAAAAATGCAACCTACAGAATGGTAGAAAATGTTTGCAAATCATATATCTGATAAGAAATTAATATTTATAATGCCTACATAACTCACAGGAAAATATCAAATAACTCAATAAAAAAATGAGTAAAGGAATTGAATAGACATTTCTCCAAAGACAGCGTGCAAATAGCTAAGAGACACAAAAAGCTGTGCAAAATCACTAATAATGGAAATGCAAAGCAAAACCATAGTGAGCTATCACCAGCTTACATTGGTAGAATGGCTACTGTGAAAAAAACAAGATACAGCAAGTGTTGTCCAAGTTTGTAGAGAAAAGGGAACCCTGTGTATTGCTGGTGGGAATGTACATTGGTATGTCCATTATGGAAAAGAGTATGGAGCTTCCTCAAAAATTAAAATATATTATTATCAAGGAAAGGCAAATTAAAACACAGTGAATTATCATCACCTTACTTCTATCAGAATGACCATTACTAAAAAATCAAAAAACATGGATGCAGTGAAAAAGGAACACTTGCACACTGTTGGTGGGACTTTAAATTAGTACTATAGCCTCTACAGTAAATAGTATAGAGTCCTTGAACAATGAAAAGTAGACCTGCTATTATATCCAGCAATCCCACTACTGGGCATCTACCTAATGAAAAAGAAGTAACTATATCAGTCACCTATACCCAAATGTTCATTGCAGCACAGGTCACATTGCAAAGAAGTAGAATAAACCTAAGTCCCCTAAAATTCATGAATGGATAAAGAAACAGTGAGATAGATAGAGATATATAGAGAGATACAGAGATAGAGACACAGACACACACACACACATCCACCACAGAGTACTACTCAACTTGAAAAGGAATGAAATAATGTCTTTTGCAACAACTTTGATGGAACTGGAGACCATTATCCTAAGTGGAGCATCTCAAGAATGAAAAACAAATACCACATGTTTTCACAAATAAGTGGGGGCTAACAATGGGTACACACAGTCGTATAGTGATGTAAAGGCGGTTAGAAATAAAGAAGGGCAGTATAGAGAGGGGTGAGGGATAAAAACTTACCTATGGGATACAATGTACAGTATTGTGGTCACAGGCACATTAAAAGCCCTGACTTCAGCATTATAGAGTTCTTTTCTGTAACAAGAATTGTTATACTCCCTAATATTTTGAAATAAAAATTTAAAAAATAATTAAAATATATTTTCAACACTGCTACGTTGTGCTATGTTATATTGATTTTTGCATATTATATACTCACTTTTGAATTTGATTAGGTAATTAATGTCTCTGTTTATAGACAACTATCTGTCCTCATACTGCTGTTAACTTACTCATTTGATTTCATTTCAAACTGTTTTACCAGTCACCTGAGGAGTTTATTAGTAATAGTTTAACAAAGGTCAGCAAGGATTCTTGATAGGTTCTTTTTTTGATATAGACAAAGAATGCCATTCTAATGACAGTGAGCGAACTTGATCTTTCCAAAATGCAGTCTTTTATTTTATTTTGCAAAACATTATTTTTAAACAATTTTTCACTTATTATTTAGAGTCAGGCTTCTGGGCAATCACAGCAATGTTGCTGCTCATACCAAATTTATAAAAAAGGAAATTTCACAAATGTCCTCCACTAACATGATAGAGTTGGAATTTGTAATCTACATAACTCTTGTACAGAAAAAGTGACTGAATTCTGGCAATGTTAATGTTCAGTTCAGGAGTCTGTGTAGTTTGCTTAAACTGAAATCTCAAAAAGACCCTAGTTACCATGATTGTGAACACGTTGAAAATAAAGGACCCAGTTTTCAAATTGCTGCATTGAGAAGAGCCATAAAAACAGAAAGTAATAAGTGCTCCCTTCACAAAGAAATTAGTTAATTCATTTATCCAAGAACAAAGTGCTCCCTTCACAAAGAAATTAGTTAATTTATTTATCCAAGAACAACTGAAGAGACCTGGGAACTAGAAGCTTGGGAACTATTAAAGATCATGTTTGTGAACAAATCACTTACTGTCATATCTACACATCAAAATCTGGATTTTTTTTTGACCTTCCCATTTCACATGAGTGTGTAGTGAGAATGAGTGAAGTAGGGAAAAAGGTTGGCTTTGAATTTCTTAAAATAAGTGTCCTATATCTATTCTAAGACCTATTTCCAGAGATGGATTTCAGAACCCAGAATCTTAAATTGCCTGCTGTGTGACACACTGCCTCAGAATGTCTTTGATTTCTCCCTTTGCTCTGGGGCAGCATTGCCCAATATTTTTTCAACTGTGACACAGTTATGAACTTCTGGGGGCACATTATAAAAACAAATAGAAGTTCTCAGTTACAGCCGCCTCAGCAATAAGGGGTACTGTATTTATAGACCTTCTACTATGTAAGAGACATCATGTAAAAGTTGTTACACATTTAATTATATTTAGGACTTCCAATAATTCTATGCAATGGTTATAATTTTAGAATAAAGCAGGGGAAGGACTATTTTAATTATGAAGATTATATGTAGTTTATTAGTTGAACTATATTGACCAAAATATAAATTTTATAAATGGTTGTGCTGCTAAAGATGCTTTGTCATTTATCACGTTGATTACTAAGCATTTTCCCTTTTCATCCCTAAAGGTTTAAATGGCATCTTTCAAAGAGGCCAGTCTTCTCAGATTTAGAATGGTTCTTTAAGCAAGAATTAATTAAGGTGAAGAATTGGCTAGAAGTTCCAAGCAATATCTAAAGATCCATTTCTAGTAAATGTATTACTGTTTGGGTTCCAAATTTTTAAATTTCTGGCCATCATGAAGCTATTTCACACCTCAAATTAAATTATAAATAAAAATTTACGTGATAAGATTTAAATAATAAAACTATAACACCATGACCAGTCCTATTTCCCCGAATGATAGAGGAAAAAGTAAATTAATGAACAAAATAAAATGTGAGTAAAAAAAAATCGCACATACATATGTAGTGAAAGATTATTGCTGAGCAAATCTGACCATAGTTTTGCAGTGAAGGTCATCAGTAACCCTAGTTCTGCCATGCACAGAATCATGGTCTTGGATGTGAGTGACATTCCTTATGTGTTACCAATCTTGCTGTCATGTAGAAAAATCCAATGTGACCAGCTGGTGAGTTAGTTATAGTCATGGAACTTGGGAAACCAGTTTTGCATTTGATTTAACATCATTTGAGTTTATCATTCTCACTCCAAATCTGCAAATAACATGGGGTGTCAATCAATCTTCAATTTGTATTTGATATCTTCTGTATTTTATAGTTGACTAGGTTCAGGTCAAATAGGGACCACTGCTCTCTTCTTGATCAAATCAGCTATGGTCTAGAGCAAGCCTTCACGGACACGATCTCTTCCTCACTGCCTACCAACTGAGTTATAAAATTGGTTTGTCTTGAACAGCCACAGCATGGAGTGGTGTTTGTTATGTGATCGTTGTGCTCAGTGTGCTGTCCTAGCAAGGTAGAAATCACAATGGCTGAATAATGATTATTCAGTCTAGGACTCAGTGGCCGTGGGTGTGCTTAATGCTCAGTGATCACTAAGCATAATCCTTACAACGGCCTTGTGAGGGGCTATTATATCCCTCTGTACAGAAAAGGAAACCAGAGTTCTTTCAGGTATATGGTGCCCAAGAAATGCACAGATCTAATGTATACACGAAGTTTAGACACATGCAAACACCTTGTTATCATAAACCCCAATCAAGGTAAAAGACATATCCAATGGCTCTCAAAGTTTTCCTTGTGTGCCTTTATAATTTTTGTTGTGTGTATTTTTGGCAGCAGACAGACCTACTTGCTTAAATTTTAAAGTGCAAAATAGCATATTGTTAACTGCAGATGTTTTAGAGTATATCTAGAATTTATTCATCTAGTATAATGAAGTTTTATGCCAATTAAACAACCTGTCATCCCTCCCTACCTGCAGCACTTGGAAATCACTAATGTGTTCTCTGCCTGCCTCTGTGGGTGTTTACTGCTATCTATAGCCTACATAAGAGGAAAAAAGAAGTATTTGTCCTCTGTGCCTGGCTTATTTCACTTAATTCTGCCTTACACATTAAACCAAAATCAACTCAGAATAGGCTAAGAACTTAAAGGTAATCCCTAAAACTTTAAAATTCCTAGAAGAAAACAGAAGAAAAGTATCTCGATATGGGAGTTCACAATAAATTTTTGGATGTGACACCAAGAGCATAAGCCACTATAGGCACGTGTACACGAGTGGGAATATATCCAATTGAAAAGCTTCTCCATGGCAAAGGAAATAGTCAACAGAATGATAAGGTAACCTATAGAATGGGGGGGGGGTATTTGCAAAACATAATGAGTTTATTTCCAAAAGGTAAGGAACTCCTACAACTTAAAAGAAAAACAACAGGGCGGCTCCTGTGGCTCAGCGAGTAGGGCGCCGGCCCCATATACCGAAGGTGGCGGGTTCAAGCCCG